>JAUIMM010001285.1:600000-890000 GCA_031769625.1 Taudactylus pleione
GTTCTCAGGTCTAGGGGAATGGGTCCAGGAAGTGATCGCCAGCATAGGCAAATTCTTAATCCTTATACTAATTGTCATCATAATAATTGGCATATGTGTCCGGTGTGTTCCTATTGTGTTGAAGTGTGGAAAATGTAAAACTAGAGTAAAACGAAAGAATGAAATCATGATGGTGGCCAGTATGAATACCGAGGTAAATACAGAACTGCATTACAACCCTGAGCTAGGAAACACCATTATTTAATGTATTATATTTAGACAGGCATAGAATGTATTATTGAAATATTATTCAAAGAACACCTCAGATAATGTAAAGTCTCAATTCCCCTTCAAGACTGCTTTTATAAGACTGGTGCATTCCCACACCTTTCACATGACCTTCCAAGATCCGCGGTGTGCGTATAATAGTAGTTTTATGTCCCACTCAGAGACACATTATTGATGGATTAAGAACCACCTTGTGCCATCCCATAATAACACCAAATAATATGTAAATGTAAGCCTATATTAAATTCTAATAGCAGATTGTGATAGCATGTTGTTTGCTATCAAAGGGTGGACTGTCGAAGCTGAATAATTGGCTGAGACAAGTTCAGTTTAAAATTTAATCGTGACGACGCCATCTCGCGACTGGCTGCAAGATGCCATCTTGAAAATGAGATAGCAAGATGCCATTTTGCGAATGGCCGTCTAAGCGCCATTTTAGATAAATTCACATTTTAGTACATGTAGCGATGATACTATTAGCACCATGCGATTGCATTTTTCACCATTTCTCATACACATTAATACGCACAATTGCGCTGTTAACTAGTCGCATATTAGCGAATGCATAGGACTTTGTATGAAACCGCTGTTTTATTCGTTTTATGCGCACGCATCTGCCCCAAGTTAACTAGCGTCCTTATATCAAACCCGGAATACCCACACATTACATATTCACACATAAGGTTCAATAAGATTTAAAGTGTATGATTTAAGTTGGTTCAGTTAGTTTAAATGCTGAGAAATAAAGGTATTTGATAACTAAAGTATTATACATGCTAAACAAGTCGTGTTTGGTCTTGTACTGATGCGTACTCTTTTTACAGTATTCCGGTGTTATCGGTGAGGAGGTCGCATCATGCAAACTCAAGTTATGGATTGCAGAGCCTACAAGCAACAAAATGTATATTTCATGAACAACTGTTAGAATGTTGCAGGGGGCGTGAAGAAGAAGATCCCCAGCTGTTAGAGGCAGGGAGAGTCTATTTGAACCAGCCTGTTTGATGTGCTGTAACAGATGCTTCTCCCCTGGGAACCAATGACATCAGCAACAAACTTCCCTATTGTCCTGTTTATTCTGGGGGGGTATAAATATGTGTGCACGAACGCTGGTTCTCAGTCTTCGTGCTGAACGCTGTATGACTAGGGGTCTCTTGCTGATGCCTATCTCTGGGTCCGGAAGCGCCTGCGTATGTATACTGTACTTGGGTCTGTATAATTTCCTTTTGCGCCTAAATTGTGTCTAGATCAATTGTGTGTAACTGTCTGAACTTTTACCTGAATAACACTTGTGCTTTGGAACCACAGATTCCACGTCTAAGTCTTCATGTATGGTATGACTGCGTACGCAAATTAGCGTCATCCTTAGAAGGTATAGGCAGGACATTAGAAGGTATAGGAAGGTGTGTATAGAGGTTCTGATCCAGTATCGTTAACTCAAAATAGAGCCATTTGTTAAAAAGAGATAAAAAAGAATGGGGAGTAAGGTAATGTGGACATATGTAGCTATCACCTGGCTTTGCCTCTAGTAATTCACCGGGACAGAGCTGACACCTACAGAATTGTAAATACGAGTGTTACTTCTCATCAACACATTCTGAGTTGGGGTGTAATTAACATGTCACAAAACTGGTGGTAAACACATCCCCTAGTTATGGTTAATTTGTAAGACATTATACTATCTCTGGCATGTTTGGTTGTTATTCGTTGATGTAGTCGGCATCCCAGCTGTCGAAATCAAATAACTGGTTATGAGCATCGTGCAAATTATTATCTGATTTAGTCGTCCATGGTCTGATGACAAATTGCTTGGACACTGCTCTGTGTCAGTACATTTCCGAAGCGCACAAATACAAGGTTTAGTGTGGAAAACAGGTTTGGTGTGTATGTCTGTGGGTGTTTGCATATGTTTTGAGAGACTCCGCATGCTAATATAGTATGCCTGTAACAAATTAATCAAAATGTACAGAGAGACTAGTATGCTCAAAGGAAGTGGCCTAAATGTAAAGTTACGAATTACTATCATGGACCTGCAAGTCTTTGGCAGGTGTGTGCCTATTGTCCGGTGCTGTTTTGGTTCATAGGAACTGATATCTACATCCTAATTAAGTGAAGAATAGCCTGTCCCAGGCTATGAGACTATGTGGCACCTACAAGAAGCTGTAGGTCTCTCTCCCCCTTGTTTAGAAATAAAACTTCCATTTACACCTTAGAATTGGTCCAGGCAATGCTTGGATGTTAAAATATGTTAGAAATGGATAATATATATTAATCCATCACAAATACCCTAAATTACATAATACACACATAGACTTACATGCATACACACATTAAATAAAACATAAATATACAAGGTGCACAGCGCACAGTTGCGATGTTTATCAAAGCACAAAACACATAAACACACCACGCATATTAGCGAAACTACGCAATATTCTCATACTTACACATACCAAAACTTATAAAAAGGTTCCTCCACATTAAAAGGTTAACATTAGAGGTTTTATATGTTATCAAGTCTATTGTGAAAAACATATATTTGGTATCTAAGGTTTAGTACATGATAAGCAGACAATGTATGGTACCATTCTAAAACTCTGTTTATTTGCAGGTTTCCGGTTCTATCGGCAAGGAGATCACAGCAGGCACTCGCAAGATATGAATTATAGGTTAGAATGTATCTCTGTATGTAGTTTTTCTTTATTAGTTCTTCAGGAGGGAAACCTACACAAAGAAGCAGTTGGAAAGCTGTTGACACCATATGAACTAACCAATGAACAAAGTGACCTGGAGAAAGAACCAATGAGCATCTGTTATTCTATGCCTTTGTTGTCTTTGAAACCTGTACCGAATATAGGCTTGTGAGCTGAGGCAGTAGGCAGTCATTGCCTCAATATCCTTGGGTAACGGTGACCGCAGAATTTAGGATTGAAATACTGCATACTGGGCCAGTGCGCATGCGTAAGTATAATTTTTTTGTACCTTGTTAATGTAGCATCTTTTGCGCTAATTGTATTTAGATCACAGCGTGTAACTAAATGCTTTTTATGTGAATAATAACTTTTGTGCTTTGGAACCACACTCAAAGTCTGGAAAGCGATTATTTCATATGCGTACACTACGCTAAACAACGACATATAAAGGTTATTAGGAATTGATACAGCATACTACCTGAATGTTTAGTTGTTGGGCCCTTGTATCATTGTGAATTATTTTGGCTACAGTGAATGGCATACACGGTGGACCTGATTCAGACCTGCTTGCTAAGGCGCGATAGCTTACTCGGAGCAATGTTTGCCCATCTGCACATGCATATAATTTGCAGTGCGCATGCGCAAGCCATTCATTGCGATCTGCTTTAGGTAGCTCGTAAGCCACTATCAGGTCGCTTCTTTGAGTGACAGATAGTGCAGTTTGTGGGTGGTAACAGGGGAAGGTGCTTGTGAACGGGGGAGTGGTGTTGCGAATGCAGGCGTGTCTGCCCGCCAAAACGGCGTTTAAAGGGCGTGCATAATTAGTAAAGCTGCGTCATTGTACACGTCACCTGCATGTATTTCAGCCCGCACTGATCGCAGTGCTTGTGGCGGGGAAAGGCAACCCCAAGGGCTGTGAGCAGCTCCGATGACCCTGATTAATCATACATTTCCCAGAGATGACGTGTGTTGCGAGTGGCAAGGGGGCGTCTTCAGGGGCGCCGAGAGGGGGGGGGCGGGTACAGATTACCGGGGCCCGGGCTTCCTGAGGGGCCCGGCGGGGGCCCGGGTCCGGCGCCGCTACCCCTCCCTCACAGCAGCCCAGCACACAGCGTGTGCTGAGCTGCAGTGGAGACTGCTCGTGGCTGCTGAGTAGCAGCCACAGCAGTCTCCTATGCCTGTGGGGGGGAGCGATCACACTGATCGCGCCCCCCCTGGCTATGAGCAGGGCTGAGGGGGCCCAGAGCACCCCCCTCCCCAGCGCGCAGCGCCGCTTCGGAGTGCTGCACATCTTTTTTTTTTCTCGGTAAGGGGGCGTGGCCACGCCTCCCGCGTTTAGACCACGCTCCCTATTACCCGGGCCCGCCGCGGCTCTCAGCGGGCCTGTGCATCTTCAGACATTTGCAAGCGCAATTTGCCATAGCACGCTAACACACAGTGGGCGTCCTTACATGGCACAGTGCGAGCGCTTAATTTAAATATCCAGCCCATTTTTGGCAGCGAGTGAACCACATCTTGCGAGCAGTTCTGAAGAGCTCCTGTGTCAGGGCCATAGAGAGCCGGCTCAAGGGCCATTACTATAAGGGGGCGTGGCCTAATTTACCGCAGCTGTATTCAGTGCTGCGCATTCGCCGTTACATTCACAAAAGCTGCGCATGCGCAGCGCTGATTACAGCTGCGGTAATTCTGTGTCCATCCGCCCCCTACACAGCTGCAGCCTGTAAAAGGCTGCAGCTGTGGACCCCGACCTCCTGCCCAGCCCCGGTCTATGGCCAGGCAGAGGGGGCGGGCTGAAGATTTTTTTTTTTAATAAACTTTATTGTGTTCTGCCGGGAGAATACATAGAGCAGCAGCCGGAGCCAGAGGAGGGACCAGGGAGTGATGGAGGGAGCCAGCAGAGGACCTGCTCATGTTGACAGCAGGTAAGTACAGTATAACCCACTATACGCCATCTGAGAGTGGCGTATAGTAACACCATCAAATTCCAGAAATACATAATTTTCTAAATTTGATGAATAGCCTGATTTCTACATCCCCATACTAATGTATGGGGAGTGTGGAAATGAACGCAGACGGTTAAGTGTGTTAATGAATACTAAAAAAATGGTAATTAAGGAAAATTTCCTTAAAACAGTTATTTTAGTGTGGATGAATAGGCCCTTAAGGCCAGTCGTGTTGTCAGGCGGGTACTACTGACAACTGTCCCTTGGACATGAGTGTGCCCATAGGGGTCTGAGAATGATGCTCACCCATTCCAGCAACTGAATAGGTGGTCTCTTTCCTAGTTGATCCTGTCTTTCCGTGTTGTTGCTGTCTGGTTCTATTATCTTTTCTCCTGCCAGACAGTCGTCCAATCTGCATCTGTGCAAATCATCAGTGACCTTACGGTGTGAGCGGGTGGAGCGAGATAAGTGTTTACATACACTGCACCACACCACCACCAGCAGTTGGCACTTTGGAGCTAAACACATTATGAAACAGATAAGTTGTTCTCTTATTCTGTGAGAAATACTGCATGTGTTTGCTGCTGATAAAGTTCTATAATCCATTCTATGATTGCATCGCCTGTTTGTCCCCATGTTGCAGTGTAATGATACAGAAATTGCTGAGAGTCTGCCTAATTCATTAGGACACTGCATTAGTCCAGGGCATAAGTATGTTCATGTGACCAGTGCCGCACAAGGCCAATGGGATGACACGGCGCTGCCCCGATGGTACGCTATTGCAGCTTATGGGTGCTTGGAGTGGCATCCTGCTACCTAGAAAGGTGTAGGACGCATCCATGCTTAGTAGGTTAATGAGGTTCAAAAGATGGGTAGCTAGGTTCTTCGTTGTGCCGTATAGTGACCATATCTCCCTGGATTAAAAGGATGAGAGTGGATTTGTCCCTCTTTCCCTGTTTATTGCCTTCAATAGGCTGAAAATGTTTTTCATTCATTCGTCACTTTACCCAAAGATTTTTACACTTAAATAAATAGTATTCTGTTACTTACAGAAGCTGCTATGCTGGTGTGGTTGTGTTAGGCCACAGTTTCCTGTGCTAAAGCTCTGCTATTAAATAGGACTGGGTATACAGATTCCTACCAGCGTCTGAAGTATCTACGTGTTGTGTTCTTGCTTAAGCTGCACATTTTACCGTGTTCTGGCCTGATCCTGTGCAATTCCTGCACCAGTGACAAGAAAATTCTGGAACTTCCCTGTCTCCTCACTACTGACACAAGTACAACTTGGTGACAAGGACACTGTCATGCAACAGGTCAAGGACTCCATACCACATCACAGTATTCATGTAAAGGATGGGATGTACTAAAGTGAAAATGCAGCCAAAACTGAGAAAACTGCCGCATTCCCCTGCTCTTTCCAGAGCTTGTACCCAGTAGGCAGGGGCGTATCTATAATGGGTGCAGGGTGTGCGGGGAACATGGGCCCCTGGGTCCAGGAGGGCCCCGCACCACACACCCTGCACCCATAATATTACTTACCTCTCCGGAGTCCCACGTCGGAGCGTGGGTCCGGTGCTGTACAGGGAAAATGGCTGCCGCGGCCATTTTCCCGGTGACCTGTGCAGACAGTATAGACTCTGGGCACACTCTAGTGCCCAGAGTCTATAACTCCGGCACTGGCCGCGCACAGCTCAGTGCGCTGCCGGCCGCCAGGCGGAGAGGAGGGGGCCCGTGTCGGAGACTGCACACGGGCCCCCTCCTCTCTAGAAACGCCCCTGCCAGTAGGCAATAGCACCTTTTGCCTAATACAAGCCTATGGGCTTCTTTCCACATTCTTCCCAGGGAGGCATCCAATAGAATCCCCCGCCCAGTGTCCCCTGCAGATCACACGTCAGCTAGTGCATGCGCAGAAGGACTCCCGGGTCTTAAACTCGCACAGGACAGTTCTTTTCGGAAGAACAGTCCATTGTGATTTTAATCGCATAGCAGCGTTCTAAACGCCGGTATTCTTGCGATAAGTGGTGGGATGTATCGCATCCATAATGCAATGCTTGATACATCCCACTCAAAGTATCTTCCATTATGAAATTAATTATTTTTCCCAAGGGCGACTTAAGAGACATAAGTGAGGATTATCCTCGTGTGCAGTCTACTTGCCTCTCTCTCACTGACATATGCACAGAGTAAACTCTGGCACTGGGTGCTGGGGCCATTGTCTGCTGATTTTCTCTAATGCGCATTCTCAGATCTTTGGGAAAATGTCACCTCCGCCAGTTTCCCTGTGTTACAGCAGCATCGGAGGAGAGGTATGTATTAGCTATGGGTGCAGGATGTGGGCCCCAATGGACCCAGGAGCCTGTGTGCACCCATATCCTGCACCCACTATTGATACAACCATGCTCCTTCCCTTGGTTTATAACACTGGTTACCTGATAAATATGCCCCTAAGTAATAGCTTCTATGATATAGATCATAACTCCCAACTGTACCTGCAGTAAGGACAAAATAGTGACTAAGCTAGACAGTCCCCAAATCAGGACAATTGTCAGTCTTTGCTGTTCTTTCCTACCTATTATTGAAGCTTTGACTACATGTTGCTGCTTGCCTTGATCCTAGAATTCCTCTTTGTAAAAGGGATAGCTAGTATTCGTCTCATGGAAAGTTGAGCCAAATAACACCCTCATTTAATTATTATCCCAACTAGCCCGATTATTAAATTCATAACTCCCACATTTAAAAATGGGTTGGGTATGAAATACTGGCAGTCGGGATGCCAGCTGCCAAAATACAGAGAGCGGCATCCCGATGCCTGGTATCCCGACAGGGGTTAGGTAAGTATCCTAACCCTCTCCCTTTAACCCTAACCCTCCTTTGCTGCACCCTAACCCTCCCCGTTAGTTCCTAAACCTAACCCTCCCCCTTGGTGCCTGCACCTAACCCTCCCACAGTGCCTAACCCTAACTCCCCCCCCCAGTGGTGCCTAAAGTTAACCCCCCTGTCCGTAGCCGAACCCTATCCTCCCCCCTGTCCGTAGCCTAACCCTAACCTCCACCCTTGTCCGTAGCCTAACCCCTCCCCCCACCATGGCACCTAAACCTAACCACCCCCCATGGCTAACACCTACCCAGCCCCGCTTACGTTCGGGATGCCGATTGTCAGGATTCCGGCGTCGGCATCTCCACTACTGTCTGGATTCCAGCACCGGGATTTCGAGAGCCGCCATCCTGGTTGTAGTTATCCCAACTACATCCCCGTTTAATAAGTTGGCACACACTGCATTATTATCCTCTGCTGAGATGTTACTATTACAATAAACTCCAAATGTAATTACTATCCATCACTTATAATAACAAGATACCTGTTGTGTCACGTTAGGGGCATGATCGCGTGTCACGTTTTTTGTCACGCTGGGGTTGAGCCTAGCACTCCGGCAGGTGCAGGACTGCCCCAGACTCTCTACAGGCACTATATGGATGCCATTCGCCACCACTACTCTGCTCTAGCAGTGGCGGCAGGGTTCGCCCCAACCTCCTGACTTCCGATCGGGGGACACTGCGGCTCACGGGTGGGACAGTGCCTGTAAAGCTGCAGTGTCTCGCTGAAATCAGAACGGTTGGGAGGTATGAGATACTCCATATTAAATAGCTCACACCAGCCTCTACGTTACATTAATACCACAGCACACCTTACGTTAATGCCTGCAGAGGCGTTAGGCAGAGCCATAACTAGACTTTTTGGTGCCCTGTGCCAGAGAGAGCATTGGCGCCCCCTCCAATTTCTTAAATAGGGACATAAGATAGTGCATCTGAAAAAGGGCCATGGCCTCATGGGAAAGAGCCAGGGAAGAGATAGTGGAGGCCAGGAGATGCTGGGGATAAAAGAAGAGGAAGCTACAAGTGAGAATGATGATAAGCAGGAAAATTGACAGGCCCAAACAGCGCCTCCTGCCCTGTGGTGCCCTGTGCCATGGCACTGGTTGCACTACCCTAATTACGGCCCTGGCGGTTAGGTACCAGGAAAGACATCAATGCCAGTAATGTTGAAGTCCTGGGTGTCTTCTCCCCTCACCAAAGACATTTTAAATAGAGCTCTCTCTCTTAGAAACATTAAGGTGCATGTAACAACAGTTAGAACGCATTGCAGAGATCAGTTTCCATCTCCTGGTTACCACATAAGAAGATCAGAACAGCATGGGGGAGATGTTCTTAGCCTTGGAGAGTAATAAAGTGGAGAGTGATAAAGCGGTCTATTTACTAAGCCTTGGATGGAGATAAAATGGATGGGGATAAAGTACCAGCCAACCAGCTCCTAACTGTCATTTTTTAAAACACAGCCTGTGATATGGCAGTTAGAAGCTGATTTGGCTGGAACTTTATCTCCGCTCACTTTATCTCCATCCAAGGCTTAGTAAATAGACCCCAAAGTACCAACCAGTCAGCTAACTGTCAGTTTACAAAATCACAGCACAGATGAGTGATGTGAGGCTGCTGTCACACTGATGCGGGAAGATCATTGTAGCATTACTTTTTATCTGATCTATAGGTCATGCATCCAACTTGCTCAGGTTTACCATACAGACCACAGCCCGAGTACCACGGCAAAGACCGAGGGGCATACAAAAGGGAGAGAAACAAATGACATAAAGTGCAGCATTGCTGAGAAAAATGAGCCCTTAATTTAAACCAGACTGCAGACTTTGCAATTTGAGTCTGAAGGCAAACAGAATGTAAGATGGTTCTTATTATTGAGCATTCCCAGGTTAACAAAAACTGGAAAAGGGGAGGGGAAATAAAAAAGCTGGCATGGCACCGTACAACGGAAAATAATACAATTATTATAGGTTTACTCAGGGATTTCTCTTTGTCTGTAGTGTGTGGTTCTTGTTTGCAACCTGGAGGTAGATTATGAGTTTGGTATTTATTTAATATAGTTTTTCTGAAAACTCTGGAGACCTGTGAAAAGAAAAGTGTATAAGAGTTTATTTGCTGGGAGATGTCACAGCGTGGGGGAGAATGATGAAACAAAAGGCAGAGTTTGATAGAAGTCAGAGGTCCTGATTCAGCAGCGTACGCAATTGCGATTACGGACGCAGATAATGCAATTGTTTGCCATCGCTCATGCGTATTAAGCCGCATTACACCAGCGCAGCGATCACATTGCGATTATGGGCGCACAATTTCACAAAGGAATCCATCGCAAAGTGAGTGATAGGCTGTCAGCATTTGGGGTGGTGACGGGGGGGGGCGGAAAATCGCAGGTGCGTCCGTCTGTTTGAACGCCGTTTCATAGGCATGCATAAATTAGCCTCTGTCATTGCATACGCAGCGTCAGAGCCCTCTGCGTGTGTTTGCGGCTGGTCAGACTTGTTGTAATAAATGCTGTGCGACTGGACGATGTGCGTCGATGGTACCGATGTTTACGCAGAAGAGCGACATTAGACGGATGTGAGAAAGTAGCAGTGGGCGTCTTTATGTCGGCAGAGCAGGCATTAGTATACTCTAGGAACTGCGATCTGTAGGCGCAGAGATCAATGCTCGGAGCACATGCCTGATATATGGGATCGGTAGAATTGCTGCTCCGGCGTGTCTATGGGGGAGACCAAACCTGGAAGTGCCTATTATATATATATATATATATATATATATAATATATATATATATTTATATATATATTAGGGGTGAGCGGGTTCGGATTTCTGAAAATCGAACCCCCCCGAGCCGAGGCCGATCCGAGTCAGGCTCGAATTTTCCCGCCTGACTCGGATCTGAAATCGAGGCAAAACGTCATCATCCCGCTTTCCGGGTCTCGCGGGTTTTGGATTCTATATAAGGTATCCGCGTCGGCGCCATTTTCTCACTCGGCTGTGGACAGTGAAGAGGGAGGGTGGGAGTTAGGGCTGGCTGGGCTGTGTAGTGTAGTGTAGTGTAGTGCAGTGTTGTGCTGCTGTTGTCCATAGGGGCTGTGTCCACTCCTCCAAAGTCCATAGGGGCTGGCTGTGTTGTGTTGTGCAGTCAGTTGGCCATAGGGGCTGTGTCCACTCCAAAGTCCTGTGCAGTGTCCCAGTCCTAAAGGGGTGCTGTAGTGTTGTCCAGGGGGTGCTCTCCATCAGGGGTGCTCCCCCCAAGTGCAGAAAAAAATATATTTTTTCTGTGTTTGTGAATTGTGTGCGCAGTAGCCGCACGTGCATCAACAAAGTGCCAAGCGTGTGCCTGTGTCATAAGTAAAGGGCCGGCTGGCTCGTCCGTTAAAGGGTGCTGTAACCCCCAAAGTGCACTCCAAATAATATATTTTTTTTTCTGTGTTTGTGAATTGTGTGCACTTTGGCCGCACGGTTATCAACAATGTAGCGCCAAGCGTGCGCCTGTGTCATACGTAAAGGGCAGGCTGGCTTGACCGTTAAAGGGTGCTGTAATCCCCAAAGTGCACTCCAAACAAAATAAAAAAATATTTTCTGTGTTTGTGAATTGTGTGCACTTTGGCCGCACGGTTATCATCAATGTAGCGCCAAGCGTGCGCCTGTGTCATACGTAAAGGGCAGGCTGGCTTGACCGTTAAAGGGTGCTGTAATCCACAAAGTGCACTCCAAACAAAATAAAAAAATATTTTCTGTGTTTGTTAATTGTGTGCACTGTGGCTGCATGTGCATCAACAAAGGAGCAGGGCCAAGCGTGCGCCTGTGTCCCATAAGTAAAGGGCCAGCTGGCTTGTCCGTTAAAGGGTGCTGTAACCACCCCAAAGTGCACTCCAAACAAAATAAAAAATAATTTTTTTAGTTTGTGAATTGTGTGCGCAGTAGCCGCACGTGCATCAACAAAGTAGCGCCAAGCGTGCGCCTGTGTCATAAGTAAATGGCCGGCTGGCTCGTCTGTTAAAGGGTGGTGTAACCCCCAAAGTGCACTCCAACAAAAATAAAACATTTTCTTCTGTGTTTGTGAATTGTCTGCACTGTACGTGCATCCTCAAAGCAGCAGCGCCAAGCGTGCGTCTGTCTGTTAAAGGGTGGTGTAACCCTCAAAGTGCGCACCACAAAAAATAAAAAATTCTTTTTTTTCTGTCTTTGTGAATTGTGTGCACTGTAGCTGCACAAGCATCAACAAAGGATCAGCGCCAAGCGTGCGCCTGTGTCCCATAAGTAAAGAGCCGGCTGGCTCATTTCTTAAAGGGTGGTGTAACCCACAAAGTGCACTAGTCTCCAACAAAAATAAAAAAATATTTTCTGTGTTTGTGTGCGCCTTAGCCGCACGTATATATCAATATAACATAAATGGAGGACCAAACTTTCTCCGATAAAAATAAAATAGGGAAAGATCAAGAACCACTTCCTCCTAGTGCTGAAGCTGCTGCCACTAGTCATGACATAGACGATAACATGCCATCAACGTCGTCTGCCAAGGCCGATGCCCAATATCATAGTAGAGGGCACATACAATCCCAAATGACAAAGTTCAGGAAAATGACCTTAAAAAAAACATTTAAATCATCTGAGGAGAAACGTAAACTTGCCAATATGCCATTTACGACACAGAGTGGCAAGGAACGGCTAAGGTCTTTCCCTATGGTCATGACTAGTGGTTCAGCTTCACATGACGATGGAAGCCCTCCTCCCGCTAAAAAAATCAAACGAGTTAAGCTGGCAAAAGCACAGCGAAGAACTGTGCATTCTAAGAAGATATCACAAATCCCCAAGGAGAGTCCAAGTGTGGCGGCGGTTGCGATGCCTGACCTTCCCAGCACTGGATGGGAAGAGGTGGCTCTTTCCACCATTTGCACGCCCCCTGCAAGTGCTGAAAGGAGCACCCACAGTCCACTTGCTGATATGCAAATTGAAGATGTCACTGTTGAAGTACAATAGGATGAGGATACTGGTGTAGCTCGCGCTGAGGAGGAAGTTGGCGAGGAGGATTCTGATGGTGATGTGGTTTGTTTAAATCAGGCTCCAGGGGAGACAGTTGTCCGTGGGATGAAAAAGCCAATCACGGTCATGCCTGGGCAGAAGACCAAACATTCCACCTCTTTGTTCTGGCAATATTTCTATCCAAATTCGGACAACAACTGTCTTGCCATATGTACCATATGTAAAGGTGAAATAAGTAGGGGTAGGGACGTTAACCACTTAGGAACATCCTCCCTTATACGGCACCTGCAGTGCGTTCGTAAAAAGTTACTGTCAAGTTCAGAAACTTTGGCAAAGACCGTAAGCAGTCAAGGGACACCTAAATCCCGTTGTCCTGTTGTATGCAAGCGCCTGCAAATCACACCGTCAACTCCCTCCTCGTCAATTTCCTCCTTAGTCAGGATCGGAAGTAGTCCTGCAGGCCATGTCACTGGCATGACTGACTCTCTTATCCGGGATTCCTCCGGAGGATCCTGCATTGCTACGCCTACTGACTGTACAGAAATGTCAGAAAAAGTGTCCTCAGTGTCCTGAAAAATGCGGTTGTACCCAAAGTCCACTTAACCACGGACATGTGGACAAGTGGAACAGGGCAGACTAAGAACTATATGACTGTGACAGCCCACTGGGTAGATGTATCACCTTATGCAGCAACAACAGCAGCGTCCGTCACCAGTAGCAGCATCTCAGAAACGCCAGCTGGTTCCAAGGCAGGCTACACTGTGTATCACCGGTTTCAGTAAGAGGCACACCGCCGACAACCTCTTAGAGAAACTGATGGAAATCATCACCCAGTGGCTTACGCCACTTAGACTCTCCTGGGGATTTGTGATATCTGACAACGCCACCAGTATTGTGCTGGCATTACATCTGGGCAAATTCCAGCACGTCCCATGTTTTGCTCACACAATAAACTTGGTGTTGCAGAATTTTCTGAAAAGCGACAGGGGCGTGCAGGAGACGCTTTGGGTGGCCCAAAAAATTTCTGCCCACTTTCACCATTCAGCGACTGCGTGCCGAAGACTGGAGCGCCAGCAAACACTCTTGAACCTGCCCCGCCATCACCTGAAGCAAGAGGTTGTGACGTGGTGGAACTCAACCCTCTATATGCTTCAGAGGATGAAGGAGCAGCAAAAGGCCATTCAAGCCTATACATCCACCTATGACATAGGCAAAGGAGGCGGTATGCACCTGACTCAAGCGCAGTGGAGAATGATTTCCGTGTTGTACAAGGTTCTCCAGCCCTTCGAACTTGCCACACGTGAAGTCAGTTCAGACACTGCCAGCTTGAGTCAGGTCATTCCCCTCATCAGGCTTTTGCAGAAGCAGCTGGAGAAAGTGAAGGAGGAGCTAAGATGGAGCGATTCCGCTCGGCATGTGGGACTTGTGGATGAAGCCCTTCATTCGCTTTGCCAGGATTCCAGGGTGGTCAATCTGTTGAAATCAGACCACTACATTTTGGCCACCGTGCTCGATCCTAGGTTTAAAGCCTATGTGGTGTCTCTCTTTCCGGCCGACACAAGCCTGCAGAGGTGCAAAGACCTGCTGGTGAAAACACTGTCAGCTGAAGCGGAACGTGACATGTCAACAGCTCCTTCTTCATTTTCTCCCGCAACTGGGGCTGCCAGGAAAAAACTTAGGTATCCTAAGCAACCTGCTGGCGGTGATTGAGGGCAGGCAGGACCAAGTTTGGACATCTGGTCCGGACTGAAGGACCTGGCAACAATTTCTGACATGTCTACTGTCACTGCATATGATACTGTCACCAATGACAGAATGGTGGAGGATTACATCGGTGACAGCATCCAAGTAGGCATGTCAGACAGTCCGTACCTGTACTGGCAGGAAAAATAGGCAATTTGGAGGCCCCTATACAAACTGGCTCTATTTTACCTGAGTTGCCCCCCCTCCAGTGTGTACTCCAAAAGAGTGTTTAGTGCAGCCGGGAACCTTGTCAGCGAAAGGCGTAGGAGGTTGCTTCCACAAAATGTGGAGATGATGTTCATAAAAATTAATTATCAACTCTTCCAGGGAGACCAGCCTTCAGAACGTACAGAGGGACCTGTGGCGGTGGATCCAGCGGGGACGAATTAATACTCTGTGAGGATGAGGATGTACACAACACTGAAGAGGGTGAGGAATCGGTGGATGTGGAGGACGAGGACGACATCTTGCCTCCGTAGAGCCAGTTTGTGCAGGTACAGATTAATTGCCAGCTTGTTTTGTGGGGGCCCAAATGAACCAATCATTTCAGCCACAGTCGTGTGGCAGACCCTGGCGCTGAAATGATTGGTTTGTTAAAGTGTGCATGTCCTGTTTATACAACATAAGGGTGGGAGGGACAATTCCATCTTGCGCCTCTTTTTTTTCTTTGCATTATGTACTGTTTGGGGCCTAGTTTTTCAAACTGCCATCCTGTCTGCCACTGCAGTGTCACTCCTAGATGGGCCATGTGTTTGTGCCGCCCACTCGTGTCGCTTAGCATAGTCATCCAGCTACCTCGGTGCAACCTTTTGGACATAAAAACACTATTGTGAGGTGTTCAGAATAGACTGGAAATTAGTGGAAATTAAGGTTATTGAGGTTAATAATAGCATAGGAGCAGAAAAACCCACAAATTCTGTGATTTTAGCTGTTTTTATGCTTTTTTAAAAAAAAATACAGATCTAAAACACAAAACCCAGAACCCAAAACACGGAAGGGTGGTTTTGGCAAAAACAATCCAAATCCAAAACATGAAGAAAGATCCAGATCCAAAACCAAAACACGAAAAGTGGGCGTTGCACACCCCTAATATATATATATATATAAACCCCTCATCTGTGTGGCACTCCACGCAAGAGAAACACTCAGTGGTATTGGCTTCAAAAGTCCTGATGAAAATGCCAATTACATAGGCATTGAAACGTTGACTTTTGAAGCCACGACCACTGAGTGTTTCTCTTGCATGGAGTGCCACACAGATGAGGGGTTTGTGTATTTATTACATATGAGTGTGGGCAACCAGCCAAGTAATGTTCATTCAAGGAGTGCCGGATCTGATGGTATATATATATATATATAATTATATATATATATATATATATATATCTCAATTATTTATGTAAACTTTTTGTGGTCACACTTGCTCTTGCACCCCATGTTCCTATATGTAAAGGGCCCCATACACCTGTGACGGATCATCGCGATGTAGCAATCCTGCAACCCGGCATTGCAGGATCGCTGAAATCCAATATGTTGGATTTCACAGATATGCCGATCGCGATCAAAAAATGATCGTGATTGGCAGATCGGTGAAATTTAACATGTAGCATTTCACTGTTCCTGTGACGGATCGCGGAACATCGATGGCCGCCGGTCGGCATTTCCGACTGGCGGATCGGCGTTTCCGATCCCATCGCTACATCGCAACGATCCGTCGCAGATGTATGGGGACCTTTAGTTGTCAAATATTGTCATCTTATCCCCCAGGTGTCATTAGTAAGTATGCTTGGGTGTGGTTCTGTCTCTTTAAGCCAGTGGGCCAGCACTTAAACCCACTGGAAAAGCATAATGTGTATTTAAAATCTATGTGATACCTAGAGCCAAATTCTCATATTTTTGAAAAGTCAGTGTAGGGGACTGACCAGAATGGGAAGACCGTGATGTGGTTGGTCAGCTCGACAAATTATAGCAATACTTGGAACTAACATTCCCTGGCAATAAAAGAACAGTTTGGAATATAATGGTGAGTGCTGAGTTTGTATTATAATAATAATAATATTATATATATAGATATATATATATATATATTAAAATACAGTAAAGGCAGCACTCCTCTTCACATGAAACTTACAGGTGACAAAGCAGGTGCCCTGTCCTTTTTAATTATATATATATTTTTTATTTGTTATTATTACTTTTTCCCCACAGACATTAACATTTATTTATATAGCGCCGGCATACTGTGTTCTGTTGCGCTTTGCAGCCTGTGTACATGCAGTATTACATGGCTCCTCATGTGCATCAGTCAAGATGGCCACCAGACAAGACCAGTCCAATTGTTGTTGATCCTTATTGGACAAGTCGCAGGAGAACTGCTATTACCTTGTCCTTAATGGTCATCTTCCAGCCCCAGCAATAGTAACAAGAACAGATCTGGTTCAGCCGGTACTAAGAATACATGTATCCTGTCCCTTTTCCCTGACTACATGTACAAAAACTGGATTTGGTTCTCGGAGCTTGGATGAGCTCCTGTGTGGCCAGCGCTAGAGTGTTTGAATGACATCCGATTTTTGATACCACACAGTTCTGATGAACACAAACCCTCTTCATCGTTCAGACAGTATTATTTCCAAACACTGCTGAAACGGGATGTAGTTAGTAGACTGGCGGACGCGATGCCGCCGGCCTAAATCCTGACTCGTCCTGCCCGACAAGAGACTTAAGAGAGGCATGGAAATGCCGACGCCTATCTTAATCCCGATGCAGGAAGACCGACCCCTTCATCCCGATTGTCCTCTGATGGGTTAGGTTTAGGCACCCCTGGGGGGAGGTTATTGTTAGGCACTAAAGGGGGAGGTTAGGGTTAGGCACTAAAGGGGAGGTTAGGGTTAGGCACTAGGGGGGGAGGTTAGGGTTAGGCACTAGGGAGGAAGGTTAGGGTTAGGCACTATGGGGAGAGGTTAGGATAAGGCACCTCCCCAGGAGGGTTAGGTTTAGGCACCCCTGGGGGGAGGTTATTGTTAGGCACTAAAGGGGGAGGTTAGGGTTAGGTACTAAAGGGTAGGTTAGGGTTAGGCACTAAAGGGGAGGTTAGGGTTAGGCACTAGGGGGGGAGGTTAGGGTTAGGCACCCCTAAATGAGAGTTAGGGTTAGGAGGGGGGAGAGGGGTTACTTACCTTTCGCTGTCAGGATTTCGACCCGCCGGGCTGCCGCTGTCGGGATTTGATCCGGCGGCTAGACAGCCAACGGCATTACATACGGATTCCGCTGAAAGATGTGCTAACACCAGAGCAGCCAAGAGACATTTGCTTTCAAAAAAAGAGCCAAACGAGACCCCTGGGATCTGATTTTGGTCAACTATTTCAGGTTTCCAAAGTGAATGGATTGCAAGTATAGATGTGGGTAGATACAAGTACATGCAAGTACAGGTATATGGGTACATACAGTAAAGTACACACACCACCGCTGTCATGGAGAATGCCTGGAAGAACAGATGGTTGGGGAAAGGGAAGAGTAGTGGGAATATTACAAAACAAAATCAAATCTGCAAAACCATTGACCACACTAGGCTTAGCCACAGAGCATCTGCTAGTGGTTATAGGACCTCTAGAAATAAGATGGTTGTCACTTAGCTGCATTGGAAGGAACTGCTATGAGTATTACATACACACTGGGAACTCGCCCAAATTACGAATAAAATGTTTGCTTATTTCATGTTCTGTAGTCTCTGTGCCAATAGATATGGCTATGTGATTATAAGGTATACACATATGTATACAATCTAATAACACTGGTGATAATGTCTTCTGTACCAGGGCCCTGGTGAACAATTTGGTTATATCCCCTCCCCCATAGGATGTTTTTTTTTCCCTATAATTCTTATTTAGTAGTGCGGCAGAGAGGCTCAGGTGCCACAGCTCAAAAAGTTAAAAGGTGCCCCGGGACCTGGGAGACCCCATTGTTTCAGGCTTCCAACCTGGGTATAGTCCTGAATCCGGGTTTTCTTGGGAGCAGGGATGGGCTTTGCCTCAGCTGCTCCAGGAAGTGACTTCCCTGTTTAGCTGAAATAGGTATTGTTACCAGTGCTCCTCATGCCAGCAAGTGGCCAGGCGATAGACTCCTGAAAGCTAGCATTAGGGAGTACCTGCCAAACAGGGTGAACAAAAGGACCTGTGGCAGTGGTGTTCGTGAAGATACCAACAACTTGTCTGTTGTAAACAATTGTGAGAAAACCAAAGACCACACTGTCAGACTTGTATTTGTTTGTGAACCCGGTGTCTGATATTCGTCTGTATGGGTGTCTGGAGGCGTGTTAAGAAAGCTGGCAGGCCTAAGGAGACCTCCTGGCATGAAAGGTAGAACACTTCCCTGACTGGGAGTCGAACCCATGTCTCGGCTGAGAGATGTCGTATTGTACCCACTAGACCACCAGGGACGTCGGTGTTGGAAGCAAGTTGGTATATGCCTACCTCCCAACATTTGTTGGGAGGGAGTCGGGACCTGCGCGTGCCGAAGGCGGCCGTGGCCTAATCATAAAGGGGGCGTGGTCTGATGACACGCCCCGTTTACATCACTAATGGGGCGTGCCCAGCATCTCCGAGATGCTGGGCAGCCCCCGGGCTTCCCCCTCGTACTCTGAGTAGATGCTGTGCACATTCTAGCTCTGCAAACATGCTGCTCTGCATAGCAGAGCAGCATGTATGCTTCCCCCACACCGTGGACAATGTGGCCCGCGGGCGGGACAGCGGGATAGTCCCAGAAAAACGGGACTGTCCTGCTAAATGCAGGATAGTTGGGAGGTATGGTATATGTAATTAGAGAAGAATGTGGCAGTAGATTGACCAGGCTGATACTGGGTTGATACTGTAGAAAATAATATAACACTCTTCTTACTGTAAACCAGAATGCTGGAGTGGTAGATCTTGGCAATGTATTCACCAGGCTGGAACTGGGTTGTCGCTGTAGTCCAGGATCCAGGAGAACTCAGATGGTAGCAGGACCGGATGCAGACCAAGCACCGGAATGGATAGTGGATTCAGATACCAGGAACGGCATCAAATGGAGCAGGAACCAGGAACACTCACCATGCAGTGAGAATGGTATACACAGGCGAGTTGCAGGTTTGGATAGCAGGAACAGGTTGAGATTCTCTGTGCAGCTAGTGGGATAGCTGCCCCAGGTGTAGATCACTTGCAGGAATCCGTGCAGCAGGAAGAAACAAAACTGCACAACAGGATACAGGTATGCAACAGGAGATCAGTATAGCTCACTCAGTAGGAACTGAGGTTAGACATTGTACTGGAAATTAGGTAGAGTCAGCTGCTGGGATATATACCCCTGGGTTACATGGGTTAGGCTGAGCAGAGACAGATGGTACGGAGAGGCTCAGGCCATCACTCGGTTGGCCACTAAAGTCAGGTGATCGGGACTAGTCAATGTAGTACTCTGTAGCAGGCTTAGATCTTGCTTGAGGCCTAGCAGGCCGAAAAATACTGAAGCCTGTGCGTCTGGGATGTGACAAAGAACGCTGGCAGAAACGGTAAGTGACCCGGTGGCAGGGGAAACAGACCCGGGTTGTGACACACTCTATCTTGCAAATCTGTCGGTGTCTGTGCTCCTTCTAGTCAAAGTGTTTCACAGTAGAATTGCTACCTGGAAACCAACTATCCAAAAACATATTTAAATACTGACAGTTGTGCTAGTTGGCTAAAATTGTGTGTATGGAACTAAATGCGGATATTCGCTCATATGTATCTGTGCAACCACACCGCGCCTATCCATAAACTCTAGATCCTATACCCTCACAAATTAGTAAAGCTCTGTCTCCTGTGCTCATCCCAACCCTAACTAAAACCTGTAGTCTCTCTCTCTCTACTGGCATCTTTCCATCACTGTTCAAGCATGCAGTGATTACTCCCATTCTGAAAAAACAAAATTCTGATCCTAACACTCTTTCAAATTACCATCTTATCTCCCAGCTCCCATGCCCCTCCAAGCTACTGGAGAGACTTGTCTACACCCGCCTCACACACTTTCTTAACACCCACAACTTATTGGACCCACTTCAGTCTGGCTTTCATTCCCAGCACTCCACAGAGACAGCACTGACTAAGGTAGTAAATGATTTGGTCACTGCCAAGGCTAAAGGTCATTACTCACTCCTAATACTTCTAGATCTCTCTGCTGCTTTTGACACTGTTGACCACTTTCTTCTCATACAAACACTACAATCCCTAGGTCTTAAGGACACAGCTCTTTCTTGGTTCTCTTCCTACCTATCTGATCGCTCTTTTTCTGTTCGTTTTTCTGATTCTGCCTCCTCTTCGCTACCTCTATCAGTTGGAGTACCGCAAGGCTCTGTCTTAGGTCCTTTGCTATTCTCAATCTATACCACCTCTCTTGGCAAACTAATCCGCTCTTTTGGATTTCAGTACCATCTGTATGCGGATGATACTCAAATCTACCTATCCTCCCAATATTTATCGCCATCTGTATTGGTCCGTGTCACTGAATGTATTTCTGCCATTTCATCTTGGATGTCATCTCGCTACCTGAAACTTAATATTTCTAAAACAGAATTAATTATATTTCCACCGGCCAATAACAGTTACCAATCTGAAATCTTTATCACTGTTGATAACTCAACAATTCACCCCACCCCACAAGCTCACTGCCTTGGTGTCATCCTTGATTCTGAACTGTCCTTTGTTCCCCACATTCAATCTGTCTCAAAATCATTTTACATACATCTAAAAAACATATACAAAATTCGACCATATCTCACACAAGATACTGCAAAAACTGTAATCCATGCACTCATTATTTCCCGCATTGACTATTGCAATAGTCTCCTTACTGGTGTTCCCAAAACAGGCTATCGCCATTACAATCCATTATGAATGCAGCTGCGAGGCTTATCTTCCTTGCCAAACGTTCATCGTCTGCTGCCCCGCTCTGTCAGTCCCTCCATTGGTTGCCGGTTTTCTACCGTATTCAATACAAAATACTGTTACTTACACATAAGGCCATTAACCGAATTACACCAACATACATCTCTTCACTCATCTCAAAATATCTCTCAACCCGACCTCTCCGCTCAGCACAAGATCTGCGTCTCTCATCCCCGCGCATTACTTGCTCCCATTTACGGTTACAGGACTTTCTTCGGGCTGCACCCACTCTATGGAATGCCTTACCACGCACAATAAGACTTACCTCTAGTCTTCAATCCTTCAAGCGTTCCCTGAAAACTCACCTCTTCAGACAAGCTTATCAGATTCCAGAACTGACCACATAACCTTCATAGCTTCCATATCTAATTACATCCCCTTTCACAGTCCACACACAATCTCACATATTGTCTTTCCTTCACATACTCCTGACATTTGGCCGACATTCCTGTGTGACTGGATCATGCAGCCCACCAAGAAACTCTGCATTCTGGCCGGACCAAATTGCAATATATATAGCACCTATCCTTGTGTATCAATGCCTATTTCCCTATAGATTGTAAGCTTGCAAGCAGGGCCTTCCTACCTATATATCTGTCTGTTATTACCCTGTTTTGTTCTATAAATGTTTCCAATTGTAAAGCGCAACGGAATATGCTGCACTATATAAGCAACTGTTATTAATAATAATAATAATAATAATAATAATAATAATAAACTGTTTCATAGCCATTATCATTGTCTGAGAACCCTCTTACCAGCCTTATACCTGGTGCTAGTGATCCATTTGAAAACAAAAATAGGCGCTTCTCTGTGTACACATAACCCTGCATATAGCAGCTGGCAGCTTCATCAACCCTCCACATCTTCAGTCCACGTTGCTTACGAATGAACGCCCCATTGCCAACTAGTTATGCCCTTTAAGCTGCATGTGAAGATGAGAATGAGTTGTGTACTACAGCTCATGTTAAACAAGCCGTATGCAAGATGTATGCAATTCTGCACCAGCCACTATGGACACAGATGAAGGTAACTGAAGGCTGCAACATCCGCCTGATGATACATACTGCAAGTGATTCATATGGTGGGCAGTAGATTTAATTGTTGAGGAGAGCGCTCTCATAGCTACTGCAGCCCCCATAGTAATGGAAGTGCGCTACTGGTCCTGCGCGACCTCTTACCCAAGTGCACTACTGCACATGTGTGCCATTACACACGCGCCTTCTTCTACTGCCTGGATAATAAGGGTGTGCCCCTAAGTGTCTCCTTAGAGGAGATTGTGCCATTCACTACTGGATACACTGATAAGCCACTTTGTCACTATAACCCATAGGCAAACGCAGGGGGGGTGGGTTCCGTCTGCCTGGAAACCCCCCTCCCCAGCCCACACCATGACCACAATAGAAATAGTAATATAATGGAATTTTACTAGTGCTGCATGTTCTTCTCAGTATCATAAATTAAATAAATAGCACCACCTGTGGATCTTTTAACATGTATCAGCCAGTAATAAATAACTTGTGCACCAATTAGGGTATTTGGAAAACATGCACTGTTAGGGATGCACTGCTATAGAGCCCAATATTTACATATATGTCCAGGACAGTGCTAGGTTTTTCTGTTGCTCCCCCAGACTCCCGGAATTGCTCCAATACTCTGGAATGGTGCCCACATCTAAAATAAAAACATTCAGCTCAGGCAGGATGGCCCTACTGCCGCATCTAATGGCTTACTGTGATTGCTGGTCCTCTATATGCTGGAATTATGACACACAATTCACTTTGTATGACGCATATTAAAGCTGGATAAGTGGTAGTTATGCCCTCTTCTTGGACTGGCCACACTCACTCTAAAATCAGGCATTTGGACACCCCCCTCTAGAAATCCTGCGTTTGCCACTGTCACCCCTGCATGTATCTGTGGGTGCATGCTCAAGATGAGGCTTTGCTTCCCGGTGGCCTATTGGGGCATATCCCTTTCGCAGGGAGAGTCGTATCTGCCCAAATGGGGAGACCAGGGCTTCCTCCCAGTGGTTAGGCCCGGGTCATTCCGCATCAAATCAACACAATTTCCGAAAAAATTCTACCTTATATTCTCTAATTTAAATGAAATTTGGTATAATAAATTCTGCCGTGAGTGTAAAGAAACCCCCAAATCTTAGGCTGGTTTTGAAGTTATATGCCTTTAAAACTACAACTTTTTAATGAAAAGTTTGCTGTTAACAGTTTTTTAAATAGCTTTTGCAGCTCCCCTAACTGAGCTAGAGAGTTGGGCAAGATCTCATTTTAAACCTCTATTTATGGGCTTTCATGTGTTTCTCAAAAAGCCATATTTTTGAATTTTTTAGAAAAACTCATGATGGGATCACGCTATAAAAGCTTACTTTTTTGAGTGATTCTTGAAAATTTTATTTATTGAGGAACTACACATCTGAGAAAATCAACAAAACAAATATTTTTTCCAGTTCATTTCATTAGAGCATAGGTTCTCAAACTTGGTCCTCTGGACCACAAACAGTGCATCTGTTACAGGTCACAGAATCACAAGGGAATTAATTAGCTCCACCTGTGGATTTTTTAAAATGTGTCAGTGAGCAGGGGCGGACTGGGCCGGGGGGCAGGGTGCCACCTGCCCTCCGGGCAGGTACAATTACAATTACAGTGTTCTAGGGCCGCCAGGCTCCAACAGGCAGAGGATGCTTCTTCTGCTCCCTGGCCGCTGCCCAGCTAGAGAGAGATCCGACTGAAGTGCAGGGACTAAAAGAAAATGGCTGCCCCCATAAGAGGCTACAAAAAGATGGCTGCCTTCGACCAATGGGGAGCCAGGTTTCCCTACCCAGAAACCCAAGAGGCTGGAGAATGGGAAAAGAGGGCGTGGCTTATCGAGTGGGAAGAGGAGCTGAAACACTAAATTTTATGGTACCTATGGAAGTGAGAGTCAGAGGGGCTGAGGGCAGAGATGAGTTTCACAGAGTGGAGGAGAGCCTGCTTCCTGTCTTCTCCACTCATACCAGGTAAGCGGAAGGTGGGGTATATATATATATATATAGATATATCACACACAAACATATACATACATAATATATATACACACACACACACACACACACACACACACAGAGATAACTGTTACCACACAACTGTTTAATTTTTTTCTGTTTAATATTTGTGACCAAAAATTTATTTTAAAGTTGTAACGGTACTTCCGTATCTTTGCGGCCCCTGGCTACGCTACTTGCGTATCTTCACTATTCAGTGAAGATACGTAAGTAGCGTAAACTTCAGGAAATACTATTCGGACCCTTGCGGGCTCGCTGCGCTCGCCACGCTGTGGGCACGGTGGCTCGCTTCACTCGCCACATGGATTTATTCCCCCTCCATGCCCACTTCGATGGTAGGGAATGACGTTGGATGGTAGGGAATGACGTTGGACACTGGCTTATAAGCTTGTGTCAAACGTCATTCCCTACCATCCAACGTCATTCCCTACTATCCAAGTGGGCATGGAGGGGGAATAAATCCATGTGGCGAGCGAAGCTAACCACTGTGCCCGCAGCGTGCCGAGCGCAGCGAGCCCGCAAGGGTCCGAATAGTATTTCCTGAAGTTTACGCTACTTCCGTATCTTCAACACACATCCAGCAGGGGGCCGCAAAGATACGGAAGTACCGTTGTAACTTACATTAGTTCCACGGTATCACTATTTTTTAACTGGTAACTGCTGTGCATACAGCATAATAATAACAGATAAAAAACTTTAGAGGTCTATGTACTAAGACTTGGAGAGAGATAAAGTGGATGGAGAAAACATACCAACCAATCAGCTCCTAACTGTGATTTTATAGGCTGTTTGAAAAATGACAGTTAGGAGCTGATTAGTTGGTACTTTATCTCCATCCACTTGATCTCTCTCCGTTTGGGGGTGATGACGGGGGGGTGTTTAAGGAAACGCAGGTGTGTCTGGGCATTTGAATGCCGTTACGTGGGCGTGCATAAGTTAGCCACTGCTAGTGCATACACAGCCCTGCATGGCAGAAGAGCTCCCTAGGCTGTGGCAGGTCAGACCTGCCGCAAGGGTAAAATGGCCGCCGTTGTCCTTTGATGTTACAGATATTTATGCGTGCATGCGATCGCGCACGCAAGTAGGAACGCATCAGTGGGCGTCTTTATGCTCGGGTGATCTTTGCTAACATTAGCATATTTTCACAGCTGCGAGCGTGGGGAAGCACGGCTGCGTACGCATTGGCGTCCACCTCTGAATCAGGCCCCATGTCTCCAGCAGCCCAATCCACGCAAGCACACGTACGTACAGCTTTCCCCTATGACTGCGAGACACCAGAGCACATGAATTTACCTGAAGGATATGGAGCAGGCTGAATGCTTTGGGCCAGGATCCGGCAGGACAGGCATTATTAGATGCTACACACACAGGCTGTTGGTCATTTTGTAATTGTCAGTGAGAGGCGAGGGCGGACCGGCGCTAGACACAGGCGGACGGTAGTGGCCATAGCTGAATAACACCTCACCATGAAGAGGCCCCTATATCTACTGTGACCTTAGCAGAGTCTAAGGCTTTTTCTTTTTTTAAAAATCGTCCCACCGCAATAAACAACCTTAAATTGACCTGATTTTACGCAAACCACACCCCCAACATTGTCACGCCCATTTTTAAAATTGCATTTGCAGGGCCACTTGCTTGAGTTTGCCCCCCAGACTGAAAGTTGCCAGCCAGCGCCTGTCAGTGAGTAATGAATACACCTGTGCACCTGCCAGAAGACCTGGAAAGTGTGAACTGTCTGGTATCCGAGGACCGAGGTTTGAGAACCATTACATTAGAACATAGGTTCTCAAACTCGGTCCTCAGGACCCCAAACAGTGCATGTTTTTCATGCTCCACACTGAATCAAGTGAAATAATTAGCTCCACATGTGGACCTTTTAAAATGTGTCAGTGAGTAATGATTACACCTGTGCACCTGCTGGGTGACCTGCAAAACGTGAACTGTGTGGGGTCCTGAGGACCGAGTTTGAGAACCACTGGATTAGAAGAACACGTTCCACTGCAGATGTGTTTGGGGACGCCTGCTCCCACTTTTGCACAGGCAGCAAACTTAAGTGGAAACATACTCTATGTGGAAAGACACTTCAATTATGTTGAATAGGCCCACCTTTTACATTTTCCTGGATCACTACAAGTGGTCCAGGGACAGGTGAGGTTTGGGTGGGCTTTAATTAGTGAAGAAAAGAAGCCTCAGCCACCCGGCCAGACAGAGAAGAGAAGACACAGCCCATGGGGCTGCTGCCGATTTCCACATGTTAGAGGAGCATGTGTTGGGCTCCTGCAATCAGAGCTCAGTACATGCTCTTCTCACCCCCCAGCAGAGTCTCATTGGGAATTATTTTCCAGTAGTGCATTGCCCCAGTAACTGCTGGACCCCAATAACCCTCCAGCCACCTGCAACCACTGCCGGAACAGTCAAAACAGCCAAATGGTCAAATGGTGGCTCGCATTTATTCTGGAGAAAGATGACAACATCGATGAAGTGTAAGTGACATTCCTCCATCTAGCTGGTCCATCACCATCTTTTTCATACCAAGGCATGCCAGATGTTTTATGGATTCCTATGGTAGACGCCCTGTGTAATATGAACCCGTTAACTCCAACAGGTGGAATGTACACCCTTTCTGAAATGGAAATACTAAAAACAAATGAAGCCTTCAGCCATTTCCAAAGAATGAAATAGCACCATCTATCCAGAGCAGATGCACCAAATGGTAATGATCTGTAGTAAGATTTCTTAAACTATGTGAAAGACATAAAATTATCATAAAGTTTTAAATATTTTAGTATTAACATATTGAGCCAAATGTAATAGGTAGTCAGTTTTAGTAACAGTACAAACTCGCAAATTCAATAGCCTGCGAACTTTTCAGTTCGAGGCTACTGCATTTGCGAGTGCAGGCGAGTTTAGGACTATGTAAACTGACACCTTTTAATGCGAGTAGCATTAAAAGGTGCGAGTTTTAGAGAAGCCATCACAGATCAGTGAGATCTGTGATGGCTTCTGTGTGTGTTAAAAAAACAAAAACGTGCACCCCCTCCCCAAATGCATAACCAGCCCCGGGCTTTATAAAGCCTGTTCTGGTTCTAAAAATACAGGGGCCAAAATGCGTAGGGGGCCCCTGTATATTAAGAACCACAGGGCTTTGTTGAGCTGGTCCTGGTTCTGGAAAATCAGGGGACAAAATGAGCAGGGGTCCCCTGAAAATTCCAGAACCAGCACTGAACTCTTTCTAGCAGGGGGATAATGCCGCAGCCAGGGAAAACCTTTCACCGGTTTCCCTGGCCAAAGCATTATCCCTGACTGCTAGTCAGTCCAGGCCGGGGATCCCTGGCGACATTGTATCATTGATGTAACCACAAGATTAACATCAATTAATCTTGCGGCTACGATGTAGCGGTTCCCACAATAGACGTCTATGGGGATTTCTCACCATAGACGTCTATGGGACACACAGGCTGGCCGCATTCAGCTAATCAGGGAGCTGCTCCGACGGAGATGCTCCCTGATTGGCTGTCGGCCCCTTCACTGACGGGGCACACGTGTGCCCCGGTCATTTACGCGGAGCAAAGGTATGTGTACACACATACCTTTGCTCGGTCCATATGGTTCAGTTTTTATGCGTTTTTTTATTTTAACCCCTGGATTGCCTACTTGCAGAAGAGGACGTGATCGACGCATAGGAGAGGTGAGTATGGATTTTTTTTTTCAGGTACACCCCTATGGATTACTTCGGATACTAGGTGAGTATGTGTGAGTGTGCATGCATGTTTTATTAAAATTATACTTTCACGTGTCAGTTTGTTTATTTACGTATTTCTTTAGTTGTGGAACTACAAGTGCCAGCGGGCCCGTAATGCCCCGCATGCTGGTATTTGTGGTTCTCCAAATACCAGCATGCAGGGGAGGCTTGCTGGTACTTATGGTTCTACAAATAAAGACAATATGGAAAATTTAATTTTACACTTTACACTATCAACCCGGCACCCACCGCCCTAGGGTGCCGGGGATAGCCCCGGGCTATCAGTCTAGGCCTGGAGTGCCCTGGAGAGGGGTACCCCTTTATTGGGGGGGTACCCAACTCCCCAGGGATCCCCGGCCTGGACTGACTAGCAGTCAGGGATAATGCTTTGGCCGGGGAAACCGTTGAAAGGTTTTCCCTGGCTGTGGCATTATCCCCCCGCTAGACAGAGTTCGGTGCTGGTTCTGGAATTTTCAGGGGACCCCTACTCGTTTTGTCCTCTGATTTTCCAGAACCAGGACCAGCTCAACAAAGTCATGTGCTGGTTCTTAATATACAGGGACCCCCTACGCATTTTGGCCCCTGTATTTTTAGAACCAGAACAGGCTTTATAAAGCCCCGGGCTGGTTATGCTTTTGGGGAGGGGGTGCACATCATTTTTTTTATTTAAAAACATTTTACATAAGTACACACAGAAACATGTACATATCTCATGGATATGTGCATGTTTCTGTGTTAATCTGACCTGCTCAGGATGTACTCGCTAGCCTGAAGCAGGTCTATAATTTGGGGACTTTTGGTAATTTTTTTTTGCGAGTCTGAAACAGACACTCTATTACATTGGGCGAGTTGATTGTTTTCAATGTGAAAACATCTGGATGCGAGTTTGAGAATGGAGAGTTTTAGTAACTCTGAAAAATGCGAGTTTTAGTGAACAGACACCTTATTACATTGGAGAGTTGTGAAAAATTGCGAGTAATAATAGCACCAAACTCGCAATTTACCAAAACAGACTACCTTTTACATTTGGCCCATTGTGTCATTGTATAAAATATATATTAAATGGATTGTTTAAGGAAACAAAATAAAAGTAAAGAACAAGCCTAGATAGTTCTCACTTTCATTATTTTAACAAACAGTCCAAAGTGAAAACCTCATGTAGTAGATGATCCCAAAATAGAACTTTAGGGATTTATTATCAACAGTACAGGTATAAACTATTTTTGAGAGTTTTTTTTCCAAAATGAAAAAAATATGGACTTTTTTGAGGAAATCAAGATTTTGATTAAAATTTTTGTATTTTTTTTTAATTGAAACATACTGCTGTGTTATATATCACATGAAAGCCCATAAAAAGCGGTTTAAAATGAGTCCTTGCCCAACTCTCTAGCTCAATTAGGTGAGCTGCAAAAAACAATTAAAAAAAACCTGTTAATAGCCAATTTTTGGTTGAAAAATGGCAGCTTTAAACTCATATAACTTTAAAACCAATGTACTTATCAGCATGAGATTTTGAATTTATCTTCACACCCAAGGAATCAATTAATATACAAAATTTCATTACAATTTTAATTTAAAACGAATAAAACAAAAAAATGTAAAATCAAATTAATAAATAATACAAAAATAACAAATATTAACAACACTGAATATGAATAAATAGTTATTTTAGTGATGATAATAATAAAGGTTATATTTTATTTATTTTGTGTATTTGGACCTCTAATATGACCAAGTGAATCATAAATATAACTCATCCAGTGAGTGCCCCTTATAGGAATACTTTTTTTCTATATGATTTGCATCACCACCAGCACACAAAAAAAGTCTTCCTACTTTTTAAGCGAGCCAGCTGAAAATCGAAAAACACGGTTTCCCATTTGGGACACAATTAAATGTAGACTTCATGAACAGCTAAAGCCAAAAAGCCAGAGAACAACACAAGTCTACATTATTGCTCTTTCACAGAACACTCGTAGTTATATAATAATATTGCATTTCATTTGCTCTCTGCCAGCAGCACTTGGGTACAGGTAAAGCTAGTAGGGAAAGGCTTTGTCAGCTGCGCAGATTTATTTACCAAGCCAGGGACATATTTTTTGTAAAACATGTGCACGGCTTGGCTCACATTCATGTGATCATTACATTTGTGAGCCTTTATTATGTTTTCATTAATCTGTTGGGGGATTCTGAAGTCTAATGTCACTCAGTGTAACAAAGTGGACCTATCTCCTACACTCCTTGTACTTCCCATCATGGCAACCCATACCAGCCGGTGCGTCTGAATGTAGGCATTTGAAAAATGATGTTTGTTCTGTAATGAGAGTATATCAAAAGTCTGTTTTTTTTACAGCAATAGGGGATTAAAGCTGGGAAGGTTTGCTCTACAGCACAAATTATCAAACTCTGGGCCTGATTCAGAGCCGAACACTCTGACCAGAGCGCTCGCTCTGAATCAGGGCCCTCCTACCTGAAAACGGAGCGGCCTCCTGGCCGCTCGCATAGCTGTGGGTGACCACCCACAGCATATGCGAGCGGCCAAAAAGATGGTCGCGATGGCCATCGCGACCATCCGGCTTGCGACGAGACCCTGCGGTAGGGTCTCGCTGCCGCAAGCCCAGGAGTGATTTTGGCTCTATCAGAGCCAAAATCACTCCCACTGACATCATTACTGATGTCAGTGGGGCCGGCTTCAGACGGTAGGCGTTCCCATGGGAACGCCTCCGTCTGGCAGCCATGCCCCCGGCACGCCCACCAAAGGGGGCGTGCTGTCACTCACCATCGTCAGCATGCCCCCTTTGGTGCGAAACCCCGAGCGACGTATTCCTCATCGCTCGCCAGGTCTCGCGCATGCGCACGACGGAGCTCCCTCCGTCGTGCGCATGCGCACAACATCGACCCGCTTGCGAGCGGGTCTGAATGACCCCCTCTGTCCTCAAGGCACCCTAATGCCGCATACACACTAGACGCTAAAAGTGAACGATATGAACGATGATGATATTGTTCAGCGATATATCATTCATATCGTCTAGTGTGTATGTTCCGAACGACCAACGATGCGCACTCTCGTGAGTCGTTACCGATATCCCCAGTCGGCTGTACGTGCAGCTCAATCTAGGGATATCATTAATGATGCAGCATGGCCCCAACCCCCCACTCCTCGTCGTAGTTTGCCGTTGCCGACATCGGCAAGTGTGTATGCACTTGCCATTGCCGGAACCCCCGCCGGGTCTGTCGCTGACGACGTCGGCTCACACACACATCGTCTAGTGTGTATGAGCCTTAACAGTCCAGGTTTTAGGAACAACCATACTTGACCACACGTCACTTAATTAGTACCTCAGTCAATTAGATTTAACCAACTGTGCTCAACCATGGAAAGCTCTAAACCTGAACTGTTGGGGAGCCTTGAGGACCGCGTTTGGGAACCTCTGCCAGTTATGTATATATCGCACACATATTCCGCAGTACTTTACAGAAAATATTTAGCCATTCACATCAATCCCTCCCTCAGTAGAGCTTACACTCTATTGTCCCTATCTAAAATACACACACACATTCCACTACGGTAAATTTTTATTGGGAGCCAGTTAACCTACCAGTATATTTTTGGAGTATGAGGGGAAACCGGGGTGCCCGGGAGAATCCACACAAGCACAGGGAGAATATAAACTCCACACACTCACACAGTTGGGGCCCTGGCTGTATCATTTACATAATATGACAACCTGTAAAAAATGACATCTCCAGACATGACCCATGGAGTTTCGACAGAGAAATCCTCCTCAGAAGAAATTCAAATAATGGGGTACCCTGGGAACCCGAAGAATGTGCTGGGGGGGTAACAGGCAGTTGTAGGCAATCGGGGAGAAAAGAATCACTAGAAGTGGACTGATTCGTTTCCTGAAAATAGCTGCTTAACCTATGGAAGGAAGGCTGCAATGTCCATATGTATTTATATATTATTATAGATGCATTTCTGCTGTAAAAGTGAGAGAGACACGGTGACTAGACAGGAAGGACGAGCAGAGAGGCTCTACTTCAAAAAGCTGGGGGCAGATACTCACATGTATATAAGTACAATCTGCAGAGGCATAAACAGAACATGGACAAGTCCTCTACGTACTGTCTACCTGACGGGGCGCTCTGACCCAGATTTAATCAGTGTTTTCCACCTTCATTAGATTATTACTTTTCAAATTGATAACAGTTATTCTAGTACTATTCCATTTTTATAATAATACTATATTTCCCAACTTGGATTAATTCCATACTTGCCTACACTCCTGATTTTTCGGGTAGCCCCCCGCACCCCCGGAAATGTAGGCAGATCTCCCACATCCTGCCCACTTCCTAGTGAAGTGGGCAGTATGGGGAGATTTAATGGGGAATTTGCGGGTCCGCTATGAGGGGGTGGGGCTAAACGACGAGTTTTGTGTCATTTAGCTCCACCCCGTCTTCGAAAACCCACGAATAGCAGACTTTTCTAGGAAAAGGGGTGGGCCTAATTACGTCACCAGCCTGGCCCCTCCCCCAAACCAGCCTGCAGGAGCAGCTGTCCAGGCTGCTCGCGGAACGCTTATCTACAAAGTATCTAAGTATGATTTATTCTTGATATATATTTTGCCCCTGGATCTATATGTGATACCCCATAGAAAGGACATGTGTAAATATGACTATGGTGGTGTCCTCTTATGTGGTCAGATCCCCTGTGGAAGAAACATATGTACCCCTATCTCCTATGTTGGTGTGAGGGAAGGTTCTGGATGGCCACGCGCCAGCTGTGCGGTGGCTCACGGCCTCGGCGGGAAGGAAAGGGGCGTGCACTGCAGGAGCTGATAAAAGCCATTGCTCTGGCTGTTAGAGGTTGGTTAAAAAGGGCAGTGAGTAATCAGAAAACCAGTGCTGGTGCAGCTTCCGAGTGAGAGAGAGCCGCACTGCTGGAGCCGGGCTGAGCTGAAGTAGCCTTCTGAAGGGGGAGTTTGCAGGCAGTGACTGTGTATTGTGGGCCTGATTCAGCAGTGCACGCTAGTGTACTGCTGAACGCAGATTCCCGATGTTTTGGAATCTGCGCAGGCGCAGGACCCACTCTGCAAGTGTGCAGAATTGGTCCTGCTGACTCGCTCGCAGACTGCCAGTGATTGACAGTCTGCTGCCATTTGTGGATGGGGAGGGGGGTAGCGATGCCGCCGTTGCGGGGGAGGGAAGAAGCCAGGATCCTCCTTCGGCTGACGGAGATTTCCTGGCCTCTTCCTCTAAACTGCGGCTGGCTGCAGAACCCCATGGGTCACCACAGCCAGCCGATGGTACGCAGATTATCCGATGCTGCGTTGGACAACGCAGCTCGGATAAGTAATGAACAGGAGGCGTGTGCAGCTTTGCAATCACAGTCCTTGCAGAATCAGGCCCTGTAAACCTCACAGTGTGACAGGAACCGGCAGCTGAGTGACTGAGACCTGGATGTGGACCCAGGAGGAGCTGCAATACAAGTGCCGGGAGGCTGGAGCTGTCGGCAGAAGATGCTGTCTGAATCAAGCCAATACTGATAGGCAGCAGCAATGTTGTGTAACCGCTGGGAGACTCAGCCACGGCCGACAGACAGACATTTTCTGTGTTCCTTCCCATGGAAGGAACAGGGAAATGTCTCCTTCCCCAGGGGCGGAGCACAGATGTTGGGCTAATACACTGAGAGAAATACGTGGCAGACATATGCGGCCGGCAGGCTGCCAGATAAAATGTCTGTCGGTCTGACAGGCATTTTATCTGGACGTGTAACCCCAGCTTAAGTATTCCTAGGTGCTCAGAACAGTAGGGGTACTTGCCTCTCTGAAAGGCTTGGGTAAATAAGGAAACTGTTAAGCCTCCAGGTATTGTGGGTTCTGGTTATCACATATAGAGAAAATATTTTATAGCTTATATTGAGTAAGGTTGTACAACCACCTGTACAGTGACTTTTATTGGCCTCCTCTCGGCCTAGCTAGAGCCCTTGGCCTGATATATTCTACTGTTTACACTGAGGGCTGCAGGTTTTGAACTAAAGCAGCAAATTTAGGGCCTCATTCAGACCCACTCGCAAAAGCGGCTGTCCGCTCGCAAGTGGGTCGATGGTGTGCACTGCGCATGCGCACTACGGAGGGAGCTCCGTCGTGCGCATGCGCCAGACGCGACGAGCGAAGGACTTTCCTTCGCTCGTTGTGTCTGATCAAAGAGGGCGTGCTGTCGATGTTGATTGACAGCACGCCCCCTTTGGTGGGCGTGCCTGCCAGACGGAGGCGTTTCCAAGGGAACGCCTACCGTCAGAAGCCGGCCCCACTGACATCACTAGTGATGTCAGTGGGAGTGATTTTGGCTCTGATAGAGCCAAAATCACTCCAGGGCTTGTGGTCGAAAACCCCGACCACAGGTTTCTGGTCGCACTGGCGATGGTCGCGATGGTCAAGACCATCGCGACCATCATCCTGCACGCTCGTATGTGCTGTGGGTTGTGACCCACAGCTATACGAGCGTCCAGGAGGACGCTCCATTTTTATGGAGGACGGCCCTCATTCAGAGCGAGCGCTCTGCTCAGAGCGTCCGGCTCTGAATGAGGGCCTTAATCCATTAGCTTTTAAAATACTTCCACATACTGCATTGCAGCTTGTGATTGGTCCTCCTCAGGGGTGTAACTAGCTATTTGAAGGCCCTATCATACTTACCGACTTTGTATATATACTTTTCGGTTGCAGCCAGTTCAGGGGGCGGGGCCCCTCGGAAAATAATTAGGCCCCTCGGAAAAGTCAGCTATTCATGTGCCCAAGAGGAGGGGACGGGGCTAAACAATGTGATTAGCGTCATTTAGCACCGACCCCTCCCTACGGCCCCGCAATTTCTCCATTAAAATCTACACCTCCTGCCCGCTTCACTAGGAAGTGGGCAGGATGCGGGAGATCTGCCTACACTTCTGGGGGTATGGGGGGCTACCTGAAAAATCGGGAGCCTCCTGTGACTTCCGGGAGTGTAGGCAAGTAAGGTCCCCTATGTACCACCCAATGGTGAAAAATGTAAGTCTGAAAGGGACATATCAAGCACTGTCTGGGAGGTTGTACAGTATTAGTTAGGGGCATGTTTAGCACCACCCTAGGGGTGTGTATAGCACTATTTTCCAAAAAGTTATATTGAAAATGACATAATTTATGAAATCTCATATTTAGGGACCCGTTTAATAAAGAATCTTAATACCAGTGGCATATTTAATTAGTATCACAGTGATACTAACAAATATGCTGTTGGTATTCAACATTACTACCGCTCCGGGGTGGTCCAGTAACGTCCCTCCTCAGCGGCATTCTCTGCTCAGCTGCTGGCAGCCTAACGCTGCCAGGGACGAACTTCTGTGTCATGTGCATGCGCGACGTTCATTCTGCGCATGTGCATAACCGTTTCGTCTGAAATGCTTTGCCGAAGCTGGAAAGGCTGCACTGGGTTCCTATAGCCGGCAATGGGAAACGTATCAATCTTGCCATCTATGGATCACCTGTACACACCAGCAGATGACCGATATATCTTTTGAATGGGATGTAGTCAGCATGCCGGCGTTCGGGATGCCGAGGGTCTAAATACCGGCGCCGAAATCCCAACAGGTCAGGATCCTGGCACCAGTATCCCAACCGTCGGCATCCTAGGTAGGTATCGAGGTGTTAGGGGGAGGTTAGCGTTAGGTGGCGGGGTTAGGGTTAGGGAAAATGGGGAGGGTTAGGCACAGGGGACGGAGTGTTAGGATTAGGGTGCGGGGAGGGGTAGGTTAGGTTTAGGCACTAGGGGGGAGGTTAGGTTTAGGCGTCGGGGAGAAGGGGTGTTAGGTTTAGGGTGCAGGGAGGGGGAGGATAGGTTTAGGCACTAGGGAGGGAGGGTTAGGTTTAGGCACTGGGGAGGGTTAGGTTAGGGAGGGGTTAGGGAAAATCCTTACCAGACGTTCTTATGGGTGTCAGGATTCTGGCTGTCGGGATGCCGCTGTCGGTATTCTGAACAACCTGGGATTTCATACCCAACCCCTTTTGAATATATCAACCATCTGCTATGCTGCACAACATATCTGTTGTACACAGAGATGGATTTAGACCTCACGGGGCCCTAGGCAAGATATTAGTTAGGGGCCCCCTCCTTCAAACAATCCTGTGCATATATTACAGTAGGTGTCACTGGAGCAAGACACACACATCATATTATATACGTGCATCATATTATACACACACATCATTATATATATATACAGTTTTATATCTCCAAAGGAAACCTGTCCGATCTGTGGAAAGGAATAGGCGGCACTCTTGAATGCTGACGAAAAAGGTCTTAGGTACTTGAAACGTTGACTATGTATTTAATCCATCGGTGATCAATACACTTTTTTTGGAGGCAAAAGAATGCCGCCTATTCTTTTCCACACGGGGAGGGCCAGGTTTTCCTTATCTTGCTCCAGTGACACCTACTGTACTATATGCACAGTTACTACAGTCTTTCTAGATCACATTTTATATATATATATATATATATATATATATATCTGTCATCCTGGTTCAATGTGTATACATACATACATACACAGTGTGATAGGCGAGACGGGATGAGAGGGGGTCAAATGAACAGAGGAAGACAGGAGGAAAAATAGTGTGAGACTGTAGGAAAGGGGGAAGAGCAGAGGGAGACAGGAGGAAAGGGAGAAGAGCAGAGGGAGACGGGAGGAAAGGGAGAAGAGCAGAGGGAGACGGGAGGAAAGGGAGATGAGCAGAGGAAGACGGGAGGAAAGGGGGAAGAACAGAGGGGGACGGGAGTAAAGGGGGAAGGACAGAGGGAGACGGGAGGAAAGGGGGAGGAACAGAGGGAGACGGGAGGAAAGGGGGGAGAACAGAGGGAGACGGGAGGAAAGGGGGAAGAACAGAGGGAGACGGGAGGAAAGGGGGAAGAACAGAGGGAGACGGGAGTAAAGGGGGAGGAACAGAGGGAGACGGGAGGAAAGGGGGAAGAACAGAGGGAGACGGGAGTAAAGGGGGAGGAACAGAGGGAGACGTGAGGACAGGGGGAAGAACAGAGGGAGATGGGAGGAAAGGGGGAAGAACAGAGGGAGACGGGAGGAAGGGAGAAGAACAGAGGGAGACGGGAGGAAAGGGGGAAGAACAGAGGGAGACAGGAGGAAGGGAGAAGAACAGATGGAGACGGGAGGAAGGGGGAAGAACAGAGGGAGATGGGAGGAAAGGAGGAAGAACAGAGGGAGACGGGAGGAAGGGAGAAGAACAGATGGAGACGGGAGGAAAGGGGGAGGAACAGATGGAGACGGGAGGAAAGGGGGAGGAACAGATGGAGACGGGAGGAAAGGGGGAGGAACAGATGGAGACGGGAGGAAAGGGGGAAGAACAGAGGGAGAGGGGAGGAAAGGGGGAGGAACAGAGGGAGACGGGAGCAGGTGAGGGAACAGAAAATAAGATAAAAATACGTACACAATAAGTAGTAACTCAATATATATATATATCTATATATATTCTAGTGACATTGTAAAAACTGTTCATAAATCCAATGGGTGTCAACAGGTCAAGTCTTGACCTAGCGACACCTACTGGATATATGCAGTTTTTACAATGTCCACAGATGAGAAAAAAAAATGATAATAATAATAAAAAATTGATATATATATATATTTATATATATATATATACATACATACATACACAGTATATATATATATATATACATACACAGTATATATATATATATATATTTGCTCCCATTGATATATACATTTTCATATCATATATATATATATATATATATATATATATAATTAGGGGCCCTACCTGCCTGGCCTTGCTGGGTGCTTCTGGTGAGCGGCGGAGGGCCTGGAAGGCTGGCAGTGTGGCTGCTGAGGCTGGCTGCGGACAGGGCGGGGGGAGGTGCGCAGGGCGCAGACCCGGTCAGTCACTTTGTCTCTGGGCTTCTTCATGTCTGCAGGCTGGAGGCCGCACCGCGTAGAGTCCCTCTCAGACAGCCGCACGGGAGAGGAGACGGGACCACGTGACGTCACGCGGTACTCACGCAGTGCTCCTCTGGGAGCGCTGTGAGCCTGTCATTTCTAAGGGGGGCAAAGGGGCCCGTCCACGGGCCCCTTGGGTCCCGCCGGGCCCTTGGCGAGCGCCTAGGATGCCTAGCGGGAAATCAGGCCCTGGCTGTACACACCAGGCGATGCACAATAGATAAATCGCTCGTTCACTTACCTGCTCCAGTGAGGTCCTCTCTCTGGGGCTCCAATCAGCTGTTCTCCAGGCTCCTGCACTATGACCCCAGTCAGCTGAGTGCAGCAGTGCAGGAGCATGGAGACCAGCTGACCGGAGCCCTAGAGGACACTTATCACAAGTCCCTGGAAGCTGATCACAGGGCATGACTACCGGCTCTGGTCTGCCTGTTAGAGCAGAGCGGGAGTTGGAGAACCAGGGCAAAGCCCCAGATGACGTTATTATCACTGGTCTTCCCACGGTATTCACACTATATTTTTAGTACTGTAAGTCTGGGCAGATCACATTTCCCATTACAAGTATGGGAAATGCGATCTGCTTACTAAGAATATGTGGATTGAAAGGATTGGAGTAATTTTTCATAAAAACTACTCCAATTGCCATTTAATACTTTTATGTGATACTAAAATAGTGTGAAAATACTTTTTTATTTTAGTAAAACAATGTTAATAAATAGGCCCCTTAGAGCAATATTTTTTTTTGTAAAGGCAAAACCAGGCAGTTAAATCCTGCAGCAAATGTGATGAAAAATCTGCACTTTTTCAAACTAAGACCCTGAGCCTCATTCAGCGATGTACGCTGTAGTACAGCCGCTATGCGCTAAAATATGGTAATGCTGCAGGAGGTTACTCAGGATGGCCGGCCTTTTCACGTATCCGGGGCCAGTCGGAAGATGCAAACACTGGCTTTGTTATTCCCATAAAACGTGGGAAACGCGCCCTGGTTTTAGGGAAGGCAGCCCAGTGCGCCCCGTCCCTGCACCAAATGGCCACAACAAGTCAAAAATGCGGCGGCTTAGGGGCACTGAGACCATTCCTGCATATGTGCAGTACAGTTCCTGTGCATGCTCATATCTCCAACCATCGGAGATGTACATAAACCACCGGCTATACATACATCTCTGATATAGGCCCCCTATTATACGAATATTCAGCCCATAGACCAGAGGTTCCCAACCGCGTTCCTCAAGGCTCCCCAACAGCTCAGGTTTTAGAGATATCCATGGTTGAGCACAGGTGACTTAATTAGTACCTCAGTCAGTTTGATTTAACCACCTGTGCTCAACCATGGATATCTCGAAAACCTGTATTGTTGGAGTGCCTTGAGGACCGTGTTTGGGAATCTATGCCATAGACTCTTAAATACTTAAGTACTGTGATTTATCTTCTCTTTTTTTTTAAGTGGATTATAGCAAAGGTTCTGTACTGCATCTAGCAGAAGGATGTGGTGATGAGTTGGCAATTTTAGAATTATTTTCCTTTCCTTTTATTTGGCAAGTAAACGCTAATCACGAGGGTTCTTTGTTGAGCAATAAGTAAAAACACTTTGTTCATGGTTTGGTTGTTAATCACTGCATTCTGATGACCTGTTTATTCCTGAAATGTTCATTTACAGTTTTATGATTCATTGGGTACGATTTACTACTGTAACTCTTTCTAAAGCTTAGCCTACCTGAGCTTACCTATATAGCCTAAATACTGTAATCATATGGACTATTTCATCTGTGCAGTGTGACATTATTCAAGTGACTCGTACCCACTGATTCAATATTATGGGCGGGATGTACTAAGCCTCACTTGCGCGATGTGGTACATCCCCCTGACTTCAGGTACAAACTGGGGTTCATTACCGTGGTATGTACCAAGAACATCGCAAAGGACAGGACAAAGTGACTCCTGGGTTTAATACCCAGAAGTCACTCTGGTGCCCTTCTGTGCATGCCCAGAAGGCCACGGGTGCGAGGTGATGGGAGGGATCCGATCGGTGATGGGGCATCCCAATAAGAGGCCCATTTTCGGGGGGTTTTACCGCATTTTCGCCGTTAGTACATCCCGGCCTTTGTATGAATCTCAGGGGGAGATGTATCAAACTTTGGAGAGAGATAAACCAACCTCTAAGCTTCTCTGTCATTTTTCAACACAGCCTGTATAATGACAATTAGGAGCTGATTGGTTGGTACTTTATCCCTCTCCACTACATCTCTCTCCAAGGCTTGATACATTTCCGCCTCAGGGAGAAGGCAAACCTATCAAGTTTTGTATTTTTTATGCTTAGTGCACTCATGATCACAGATTGTAACCAGCTACATGAAACCCTAATTAAATAGAATGTGACACATTAGCCACTTGGTGTTGATATTTATATTAACCAGCAGCATATTCTCACACTGTTACCTGTAATACTTGGCAGTAATTTTAGTTTTTACTTTGTTTTTTTTGATAAATGTATATGTATTTAAGAGGAGAAATTAGGATATGGCTTCAGTATATGTGATGCTCAATTAATTTTACAAATGGGCATAGCTTTCCTACCCTTCCGCACCCCCGGAAGAGTGGGTGAATCACCCGCATATCGACCACTTTCTATTACATTGAAAATATATTACAGGGTTGTCCTTAATCCAATAGAATAAAACTGAGCCCCTTGCAGCTGTGACTGTTGTGAGGAGTCCAGAGGAGAAGTTACAAGTCCCAGGATACAAATATGAAGATCAGCCTGCATATTTTTTTTTAATTAGGTATTTTTATTAAAAGTTTTCCTATAAGAAACAAAGTACAACAAAAAGTAGAGAAAAAAAAACAGAGTTATACACTCAACAACACATCTGAGATTATATGATAACATAATCAACAATTCGCATGAACAGTAACCCCCCCTTCCCCTGGCTAAAAGAATGGGCCACCCCCCGTTGCTGATCATGCCCCCCATTGGCTGTGCACTGGGCTGTGTGGCTCACAGCGCCCCCCCCCCCCCCTCCCAGCCCCTGCCAAAATGTTTTTTTTTAGTGTTTATTTCCTTAAGGGGACATGGCCACGCCTCCCACGATTAGGCCACGCCCCCTGTCACACGGGCCCGGTGTGCATCTTGGTGGCCCTGCCTGTGGTGGCTCATTTTAAACCCTGCCTACCACCACATACACACACACAGTACACACTACATACACACTCATACAGTACAGTATACACACTAATTCATGCTACTCATCAAGTAGCCATCATAGAACAAATTACAGTAACAGGCTTCATGCAGCAGCAGCTCCTGACATTAGAAAGTTAATAAAATATGAACATTTCGGGCATGTAATGAATATTGTGGATCTTTCGCCATGGACTTCAACTTTTTTAGGCAATGTCAAGGATCCAAACTACAAAGAAATTGTCAGGGAAATGTTTAATAGTTACAGAAACCTTGGCTGCAATATGAGGTACATTTTTTGAATTCCCATATTGAGAATTTCCCAAATAATCTCGGAGACTACAGTGAAGAACAGGGTGAATGGTTCCACCAAGACATTAAAGATGTAGAAAGAAGATACCAGGGTCGTTGGGACATCAGCATGATGGCTGACTACTGCTGGATGATACACAGAGATGACACAGAAATAGCTTATAAGCAAAAAGCAACAAAACGAAGTTTAAGAAAAAAAACAAGACATTAACGATTTTTTCAATAATTATGGTTTTGTTTCTATTGTTTGATTTTATTGTTATTTTATTATGTAATTAAGACAAGAACACAGTGATATCATTTACACTTCTTCGTATTTCACAATAAATATGTCAAAAACAATTAAACTTCTTGTTTTTTTCTTAAAAATGTATGTAACCCCCTTATAGGTAAATGTGATGTGGTAATTTTTTTTTATATACTATTTCTTGATGTACACAGGAGTATAATTTAGAATATAAAAGTATTATTAAAAAAGGCTTTCAATACCTCAAATTTCGCAAACCTGTGTAATCGCTCAACTACATAAACATCTGTGTTGCGTCCATCCTTGAATCAGGCCCAAAGAGCGTGACGGAGCTGTAAATATCTATAAAACATAGTGGGCCTGATTCAGACCCGCTCGCAAGTGCATAGCGCTCGCAAGCGGGTCGATGGTGGCCCAGTGCGCACACGCGGCATGCGCACTGCGCGAGCGTGAGCCCTGGAGCGAACTGTCAATGTTGATCGACAGCTCGCCCCATTTTGTAGGTGTGGCCGGGGGGTGGCTTCACAAACGGAGGCGTTCCCAAGCGAACGCCTGCCGTTTGTGGGCGGCCCCACTGACATCACCAGTGATGTCAGTGAGAGAGCTTCCGGCTCTATTAGACCCAGAAGCTCTCTGGGGCTTGCGGCAGATGAGACCCTACCACAAGGTAAGCCCGTTGCAAGCCCGATGGTCGCGATAGTCTTGACCATCGCGACCATCATCCTGGCCACTCGCAATATCTGTGGGTAGTCACCCACAGCTATGCGAGCGGCTAGGAGGCCGCAACTAAAAAAAACAGTGCCCACCCTGATTCAGAGCGAGCGCTCGCTTTTTGCGAGCACCTCTGAATCAGGCCCTGTGTTAGGGAGGCAAAAGTCCACACTGAGCTAAAACCACAATACACCATCCTGATAAAGCTGACCCACAGTTTCCACCCCACGAGCCAACCAAAGAGATCTACACTCAAGAGTAAGGCGTTCAAAGTAAGTAGGGTTACCTCCTAGATTCCCTGGCCGCTGATTGTCACACTCTACGAGCTTGCACCAAATTAGCATGTAAAAACTGAGGGCCTGATTCAGAGCCGGACGCTCTGACCAGAGCGCTCGCTCTGAATCTGGGCCCTCCTCCATTAAAATGGTGCGTCCTCCTGGACGCTCGTATAGCTGTGGGTGACCACCCACAGCATATACGAGCGTCCAAAAAGAAGGTCGCGATGGTCTTGACCATCGGACTTGCGACAGAAACCCTGCGGTAGGGTTTCCCAGCCACAAGCCCTGGAGTGATTTTGGCTCTATCAGAGCCAAAATCACTCCACTGACATCACTAGTGATGTCAGTGGGGCCGGCTTCAGACGGTAGGCGTTCCCATGGGAACGCCTCCGTCTGGCAGGCACGCCCCCGGCACGCCCACCAAAGGGGGCGTGCTGTCAGTCACCATCGACAGCACGCCCACTTTGGTGCGATACCCGGAGCGAAAGCTTGGCTGTCGCAGTCTGGGTCTCACGCATGCGCACGACGGAGCTCCCTCCGTCATGCGCAGTGGGGAACATCGACCCACTTGCGAGCGTACTGCCGCTTGCGAGTGGGTCTAAATGACCCCCTGAGACTGATTAAGCTGTAGACTAGCCTGATGAAGTAAAGCCCAGTGCACATCGTTATGTTCCGGTTCAGAAACCCATTCCCGAAGGTGTACCAAATGAGCAGCCAAATAACATAGAGCCTGATTTAGAGATGACACAATGGCCTTCACTTCTGCGATCCTGCTTGCAGCAGACTTACAAAAATATACTAATGATGATTCGGTCGGCATCTGTACAGAGACACCCACTGACGGCATCTTACATACACTGCTTAAAAACAAAAGCGGAAACATCAATCACATATCTGTCGCACGTTGAATGTGAGCAAACCTAAGACGCTGGGGCTTGCCTTGCTGAGAACAAATTCACAGAGTCTCCCTAGGCAGGCCCAGAGAATGAAAAGGTTGTGGCACGCCTACATTATTCTAGCCACCCCCATTTACTCACGTTACCTCCCCCAAACGCTGACTACCTGTCACTCACTTTGTGAATAAACACTCTCTGCTACCACCGTCAGTAATCCATCGCTGCTTTGGCTCATGAAATCGCTCCATTGCTTCCTACACAGGGGCGTATCTATAATGGGTGCAGGGTGTGCGGGGAACACGAGCCCCTGGGTCCAGGGGGGCCCCGCACCGTACAGCCTGCACCCATAATATTACTTACCTCTCTGAAGTCCCACGTCGGCGCGGGGGTCTGATGCTGTAAAACGACTGGAAAATGGCCGCCATTTTCCCGTCATTTGCGCATGCGCAGTACAGGGAAAATGGCAGCCGCGGCCATTTTCCCGGTGACCTGCGCATACACTATAGACTCTGGGCACACTCTAGTGCCCAGAGTCTATAACTCCGGCGCTGGCCGCACACAGCTCAGTGCGCTGCTGGCCGCCGGGCAGAGAGGAGGGGGCCCGTGTCGGAGACTGCACACGGGCCCCCTCCTCTCTAGAAACACCCCTGGTCCTACATCGACATTGCATGAATCTCTGAATCAGGCCCATAGTCTCATATCGGGGAGCGCCAGGACCCCCTCTCCCCGGGGCCTACATGAAACTTTAAAAGCGATATGAGCACACAGGAAGGTAAACTGGAGAATTATGCAAATCATTAAATATATGACCATCTTCACCAGGTTTACCGTACCCGTGACTGACAGAGGAAGCCTTTTGCCACAACACGGAACCTATCAGCCTGCATTTTATATCTCGTTATATTATGGATAAAGTTATTTACTGCTCTTCAAAAGTCTTTTTGAAAGTTATGTAATCAAAAATAGTGAAACAGATCAGCTACAGGTAAGTTACATTTAGGACATTAGTTTGGTGCTTTGGCACTAATTGATAATTGATATTAAAATCAGTATTGTTTTCCTATATATGTCCCAAAAGTTTAATACTTCATGTGGAAGAGTAAAAGGGGATGTTTTTGGACTGTAAAGCTAGGCCATATTGACAGTGTTTTCATTTAAGGTCAAGTACAAGAGGAATATGTATAGGGACTTTGCAAACACACACATTTTGCAGTCCTTAATGGATCTAACATAGTGTAGGAGTTGAGCATGTTCTACATGAGTAACGTTACGTAAAGTTATGTAATAGCCAGGACCTTTTTAAAGATCAAAAGACATTCAATCGAAGAGTGTTTTTACGCAACACGACTGCGCCTTTATGCTAATACTGCAGAGCATGAGATTCGTACAGAGATGTCCACAAGCTGCGATGCTAAACCGGCCACACATCAGTCGACACAATCAAACATTGCCCCTGCCCTATAGAAGCACAAATGATCTGTCTGAACATGGTCGCCGAAATCAGGGCAACTGTGGGAAAAGACGCAACACACCCACATCTGGCTAGCCACCCCCCCATTACCACCCAGGAACACCCAACGAAATTGCCTCTCTCTGTGTACAAATTCATTCTGCGTCCCCCCGGTGATAACAAAACAACATTGTCCGCTGGCATCCAACATCGCCATTGCATCCACCTCTGAATCAGGCCCAATGTATCATATAGCATAAAGATATTTAGAGGTCTAAGGAATTGTGTCCTTTTCTCGTAATTATCTCTGATTTAGGGGCTCATTTATCAATGAGTTTTATTATACGCAATAAGTTTTAAAACTCGTTTCGTATGATAATGGTGCTCCAACCAATCAGCCCCCAACTGTCATCTGTCTGAAAGATGAAAGTTGGGAGCTGATGGGCTGGAGCTCCGTTTATCATACGCAACGAGTTTTAAAAATCTTGCGTATGATAAAACTCGTTGATAGATGAGCCCCTCTGTCATGTAACTTTTGCTCTAGATGAAAGCTGTATGTTGATAGAACTAAATTCATGACGTTTGCCATGAAAGCCGTATTGAGCCAAAGCCAATTTCAGATGATGCCATCCCAAAATACCAAAGTATTTCTCTGTATCAATGGAAAGCAATGCACAGTTGGTGCCCATTCTCTATCTTTAGGATTGTCATTGCTATTCCTCTACTTCCATCTGTAGTTGGTTGTGATGAAGTAAGTGAAGTAAATATGTTGAGAACCTGCTGCAATTTTCTTTTATTACCATTTTATTGTCATTTTATTGTCTTGGTTGAGCAGAGGTATTGGTTGGTTGGTAGTAAGAAAGGTTCAGTGTAATCTTCCCCTCTTATGTACTCCAAGCTACTCAGTGGCAGGAAAATTACCTTTTGGAATATCTTTCTAAAAACCTCTCTCAATATGAAGCTGATAATCCATCTGAACCACTTACCTCTGAAGAGCAGGATAATGGTTTCAGCAATTTGCACCACAGTTATAGGGATATTGAGTTGTTTTAGATCCTTAGTTGCCAAGGTACCAAGTGACAATTTTTTGAATAATAAACAGCATTTTTCTGGGTCATTAATCAATTCTTCTATGATTAAATATGCACTTTTCATAGGTGTGAAATGTAAATTAACCTGGCATATTTTAGGCCAGAGATCAATGCTAGTGTCGAAAAGCCCCTAGGTAGTTGGTCTAGAGATTTGCTTAATTTAAATCTCTAAAAAAGTTAGCATGTGGGAGATTACATAGAAATGCTTCTTGACCCTCTGGCAGTCTTTGAAAGTAGCTTACGGCTTTGAGGAGGAATTTATAGCAATTTAACAATGTGCCACCTGTTTGGTAAATCTGACCACTTCTGCTTTCTAAATACTTAATATTTGCTGGTATTCCCCAAAACGTCAGTTTTTGGGGAATATCCCACAAATATTAATTGATAACTAGGCCCATGTCTGTGCGTGACTTGCAGCTATGCCTGTCCGCCCTCCAGAGAGAATTGGAAAAGCAAACAGCTAAGGAAAATGTTGCATACTGCAAAGGTACTTAACTTGTTATTCAACGATGTATGTGGGATTGCCGATTTAAATAATATCTGTCAAGGTTGTCTACTTATTAAGGGGCGTAACTACAGTAGGTATTTGAAGGCCCCATAGCAAAAGTTTGTAAGGGCCGCTATGTTCTACTCAATGGTGAAAAATATATATAACTTTGACAAGGAAGATGGGCCCCATAGCCAGCGGCGCCGAGAGGGGGGGGGAGCGGGTACAGGTTACTGGGGCCCGGGCTTCCTGAGGGGCCCGGTGGGGGTCCGGGTCCGGCGCCGCTCCCCCTCCCTCACAGCAGCCCAGCACACAGCGTGTGCTGAGCTGCAGTGGAGACTGCTCGTGGTTGCTGAGCAGCAGCACACAGCAGTCTCCTATGCCTGTGGGGGGGAGCGATCACACTGATCGCACCCCCCCTGGCTTTGAGCAGGGCTGAGGGGGCACAGAGCGCCCCCCTCCCCTGCGCGCAGCACCGCGCATCTTTTTTTTTTTCCGGGAAGGGGGCGTGGCCCCGCCTCCCGAGATTAGGCCATGCCCCCTATTACTCGGGCCCACCGCGGCTCTCTGCGGGCCTGTCCATAGCAGCTGTACCCCTTGCACCTATGGTAGATATGCCCATGGGAATTGGTATGAAATACCGCTGGCCGCAAGGTTCGATTCCCGGCAGCGGCAGCCCGACATCAGCAGAGATCCCGGCAGCAGAAGTCCGACAGCGCTGGAAATCCCGATCGTGATAAGTAATGTCTAACCTAACCTAATCCCCCTAACCCTCCTTAGGGGTGCCTAACCCTAACCTCCCCCCCAAGTGCCTAACCCTAATCCCCCCTCTAAGTGCCTAACCCTAACCACCCCCTTCCCCGCTGCCTAAACCTAAGTCCCCCGGGGGGGTGCCTAACCCTAAGTCCCCCCCCCGGGGTGCCTAACCCTAACCCTCCCTCCCCCTAGCCTAACCCTAACCCTCCCGGGGGGGTGCCTAACCCTAAGTCCCCCATGGGAGCCCTAAACCTAACCCTCCCCCCCTCGCGGCTGTCCGCTCACGGCGCCCGTCATCACTACGATTGGGATGCCGGGCGCCGGTCTCCCGGCGTTCGGGAAATGCCGGGCGTCTACATCTAGACGCCCGGCATTTCACCCTTGCCGGGATATGACAGTCGGGAAGCCGGCTGCCGGTATTTAGGCAGTCGGCCTCCCGATTGCATACCATGCCCATGTACTTATTATTTAAAACATAGACGAAGAGCACAGAGGGAATTGTTACGATATAATGTGCATTTTGCAAAAGGATGAAGGACAGTACTCATGGATCATTAAAGGCTAAATTGTTTCCAGAGAGGACCCATCCCAAAGATCCAACTCAAACATGTTACAGATTTAGTTTACGAGACAGATGCACTGAGGAACAGCTCATAAGATGATGAAACCAGTGGCTTTAATTGTCAGCTACAACCTACTTAAAGGATTTATGAGGTATCAGTGAGAACAATTCTGTGATTATTATTATTATTATAATTATTTTTGTAATAGACATTCTAATCCTTTTCAAATCGGTGTCTTACACCTTAAAGCCGCGTATCCACTACACAATATTTTGAACGACTGAACGATAATGACATCATTACTCAATCGTCCGCAATATCGTGCAGTGGATATGCCGTCGACGACCAGTGACGCGCGCTCCCGCTGGTCGTGGATGCCGTCGCTCAGGGAATGAGGGAGGGTGCCGGCACTGAACGATGTAACGTTCAGTGAGGGCTCAATGTCCGCTCCACAATATAATGAACGATTGAACGATAATAATGCCGTTATCTTTCAATCGTTCATTTAATCGCGTAGTGGATACGCGGCTTTAGGGTGGTCCGTAAAAAGTGAATGCTAGTGTCAAACAGGTGTCTCCTGCATAGCAACAGATGGTAATAGTCGTCTAGCCAACACACATGTAGCACAATCACAGCTGGGAATCTTTCTCATTTTTATCGTCTGTAAACTGTGCAGACCATGTTTAAACATTGTGGATTGATTTCATTACAGCATACATTTGTTTCACTATTATGACCAACAAGGAACATTTTAGAGACTCTGTTGTTTAAAACTACTGGTTTCTATAAACATAGTTTCCTGGTTTCGCTGTAAATATATTTTTTAGTTAATGCTGGTCAGATTAATGATGTTTTGATTAACAGAAAAAGAAACAAGCATTTTATAGAATATTTCAAGTCAGCAGGAATAGGTGATTCCTGGGAAGGGGGTGGGGTGGGCGTAGGTTATATACAAACGCCAACAGATTGCTGTGGTTTGTTATTAGTCCCAGGTAACAATCTTTTTTCAAACAGAGGGCCTGATTCAGCAGAGGACGTAATTGCAAAGCAGCACATAAGCCGCACACAAGCCGCACACAAGCAGTACACAAGCCGCACAAAGGCAGCACACAAGCCGCACACAAGCAGCACAAAAGCCGCACACAAGCCGCACACAAGCAGCAACTGTGCCGCAATCGACATAGCAGCCTGGGATCGTTGGATGGCACTGGCCAGCTGAGTAGGCCGTAGCTTACGCCGTCTGGCCGGCATGTGAGGCCAGGAATCTGCATCCATGGACACAGATCTTGGCCTTGCCACTCTTATAAAACGGGGGTGACACATCCCCATTTCCGCACTGCCCAATAAATGCCTCTGCTTATCAATCAGGCAGAGGCATACGGGGGCCTGTGTGCGATCACGCAGGACCCATTCTGCACATGTGCTGAATGGGTCCTGCACAATCTGCGGTCAGCAAAATATTGCTTCGATGGTTTTGCACCCTAGTAATACTGACCAAATGTGTTTCTTCTCCCCCGCATGGAAATGTATTAGTGACCATTCTGTTGAAGGCGCCTTCTTGCAAATAAGGTGGCCCTCTCTAGTGGCAGAGTGATTCTCTAATGCAGTGGTTTCCAAACTTTCTCAATTCGAGGCACACTTAGGGTCTCCATAATTTTTTCAAGGCTCCCCTAAGCCAAAATAATTGCAGAGAAGTACTTTTTTAGAGTAGTTGGCCCAAAATAACCTAAGTATTTAAAAAACAAAGAGAAGAAAGAAATACAAATGAAAAAACTGTCCTATTCTTACCCACTGTCTCCTCCATCTCTCTTTCCCATTGCCCCCTCTGTCTCTCTTCCATTGCCCACTTCGTCTCTCCTCCATTGCTCCCTCTGTCTCTCTCCCATTGCCCCCTCCGTCTCTCTCCTAATGAGACCCCCCAACTCTCTCCAATTGCCCACTCCATCTCTCTCCTATTGCCCCCTCTGTCTCTCTCCCATTGCCTCCACCGTCTCTCTCCTAATGAGACCCCCCATCTCTCTCCAATTGCCCACTCCATCTCTCTCCTATTGCCCCTTTTGTCTCTCTCCCATTGCCTCCACCGTCTCTCTCCCATTGCTTTGTCTCTCTCCCATTGTCCCGGACAAACGATATAGTGCATACACTCTATGCAATCTACCAAACGATATATTGTGCTTCGTTCGGTCATTTTATCTTTAACTATAGAATGATAACATTTCACCTGGACATCCGGTAGTGCGTACAGACTGCACGATTTGCATAAAGTCATTGACGAGATCCTCAGATTGACCAACATGTAGAGCCGGCCTGAAGATGCGATAGACGATGCCAGGTGAACAATTTGTCATTCTGATCGGTCAGAATCTGCCAAATCATTCAAAATATCGTCTAATGTGTATCTAGCTTTTGGCTTAGCAGATATATAATGCTTATTATCTATCTATATATCTATCTATCTGTCTATTTTATAACTCTATCTATCTATCTATCGATCTATCGCTGTACTTTTGGCAGAAGCAGATTAATACGCCAGACAGAATTGTTGCCATTGGCTAATGATTTTCCAACGTTAGCCTACCAGCTTTCTTCAGTGATTTTGTACCCACTGACACCCTACTGAGTTTCAGCAGCCGTTATGTACTTTTGTGCTAATGCGTTCACTAATTCTCCAACTTATTTAATCAGGGCTTATAGACACATTATAATGTACCTAAATGAACATCACTCTGAAGCTTTTAGTGGTGGGATTACATAAATACATACATTTGTCTGAATGTTACATAGGTATCTATGCAATGTATCCTGTCTTCGTATAGTCCCAAACTCTGTCTGCTCTACAGCTCTATACAGGAAATAACACAAAAGGCTGCAGTGTATAACCTGAGTAATTTTTCTCTCTCCCCCCCTCCCGCTTCCTTTTTGCGCGTTGCTTATGAACACACAGAGGCTCTATTCATGGAGACTAGGCCGCAGACCTAACTGTACGACGCTGTTTGGTTGCTTTATATTCAAAGCACTGACTACTATTGGTATGCATCCAATCTCTCATGAGTTTGAGCTCGATAAAAACGTTGGTCTTATTCATCCAATACTTTAAAACCGTAGAGAAAATATCCCAAGCTCTCTTCCACCCAAACTTGAAGGGAAATCACAACTGATGGAAGTGTTTGTTTGAACAGAAAATAAATTCGGTGAAGGGGAGCGAGGCAGCAGTTCACCTTGTGTTTGACTTAAACCCTCTTGGGTATTTCATCTTGGAAAGACTTGGGTTGAACTTTGAGAAATTCTTGCAGTTACGTTGCAGCTCAAAGAAGCAAATACCAAGATTTCAGTTTGTTTCAACCTTAGGGATTTAGGAGGAAAGTTAGTCAACATGAAGCTGCTGTTCGTTGCATCGGTCTGGAGCATTTTGGCGTATACTGGCTGGGCCCAAAAGTCTCAGGGGAAAATGAACAGCACGGGCCTGCAACAGATGGCCCAAAAGACTGGCAACGCTAATGTTGTGGATGTCAAACATTTACCTGCAACTCAGAAAGTTCTTAAGCGAAACCCATCCAGGCAGAGGAAAGTGACTGGGCCGGGATTTGGCAGTCCCTTAGTTGCAGGTACGTTGTTAGCTTTATGTGGTCATATTAATATACACTAAAAATCTGCAAAGCATATAAAATGGACATGCATCAACAAGTTTTAATCTACGGCCAATCACATGCATTTTGTGCACTGATATTGTGGAATAAACTAGTCCTTGGGGTAGTTTTACTAAAGCTTCTAAAAATGTAATGTGGATGTGTTGCCCATAACAACCAACCAGATTGAAGCTAACATTTCTGTATTGCATTCTATAAAATTATAAGCATAATCTTATTGGTTGCTAGGGGCAACACCTCCACTTGTCTGTTTTAGAAGCATTAGTAAGTCTACAACCCACAATAAACCCTTTACACATCACTCCTGCCCTCGAGCATCAGTTCATTCTCATTTATCTTACTATTTTTTCATTATAGCATTACTATCCAACACCTACTGGTTGAGCGCAGACTCTATTGTATGTAGTCAGATCAGAATTAGGAGAGTGGGAATCTCTCCTTTGTGTCCGCAGCTAACCATACCAATTAGGAGTTAAGCGCGGTCCATTTATTGTTATCCAAGTCTACAAACCAGTCTAGCATTTTTGGATTCAAAGTTATCTTTTGCTAGAGCCAGACTATAAACGTTTGCTGAATATCGACCCGTAGGGAGCCAGGTCCATGACATGTATTGCTCACAGTTTATATTACCTCAGCCAACCAAGCAATATGTGTAGATATTATTTAGAAATCCTGTAATTACATCCCATGTGCAGAGTATTGTATGTCTGCAAGTTTAGCAGAACATTACAAACAAATAGAAAAATAAGCCTTACTCATTAATAGAGCATATTTTACTTTTAAGATTTAACTGCCTTAGAAAAAGAAGTTCCACCATAATTTTTTTAAACAGAGTAATAAAATATAACTTACAATCTATTTCACATCTTGGGGATGTGGTGACATGGTGTAGCTGGAAACACGGGACCAAAAATAAATGATAAGGAACTTAATTGACAAAAACTAATCAGATTCTAGATGCCATTTTTCTTGTTGAGATTTGAAAATGAAAGCAAACATTTGATTGGTTTCTATAGGTTACAGCACATTTAGGCACATAGTAGTATTTTGTTTCATATAAGAATAAAAAAAGACCCCATATGTTTTACTAGTTACTACAGTACAAACAAGCAGCCACGTGTTCTGTATTTATGTAACATTTGAAATGATTTAACAGATAAATCCTCTCTAGTGTACTTGTCTACTCCCAGTTTAGACAGTTTTTACATTTACAGCTGTTCCTGAAGATCAGCTCCCAACATTTTGTGCTAATGCTGGGTACACACTGGGTGATATATCGTTCGTACAGCCGACGAACGATATATTGTTCCAACCACCATCCTCTGTGTACACCTGATACATCTGTGAATGATGTCGTTCACAGATATATCGTCAGCCGTGCAGCACGGCAGATACGCTATGTCTTTATTTTCTATATCATGCATGGATGACCGACTGACCCATATGAAGTCCGCAGGGACCGCTGACAATGACGTCACTACCTGTTCCTGTGGTCACCTGCATACAGATCAAATTGGTCTGTGGGCCGGCCGGCCAGCTGATCCATCGGCCAGGTGTGTACCCAGCATAACCCACAACTGACTGGGGAAATATAATTGAAGCTGTGTTTCAGCAGCATCTGGAGAACGGGAGGGAGCCTGTTTCTGTGCTGTATAAAGCACGAGAGTCATATTTTCCTGCATGTTTACATGTTACTTAGTACACAATAGTTTGAGGCAAATAATTGATGTAAATGCTTTTTTTTGTTTTATTTATAACAGTATGTGACTTAGACCAAGTTAACTCCATCAGGATCAGAGCTCTGTGTTCCAGGTGGAATTTGTTATATGGGGGAGATTTTGTGAAACCTTCGAAAGAGGACAAGAGGCGATGTTGCCAAAAGTAACCAAATGGATGCTAGCTATCATTTAATAGAATGTACTAGATAAATGGGAATCGGTATGTAATGCCGACGGATGTGTTCCCGGCGGACATAATACCGACGCCGTAAGCTCGAACAGTGGAGATCCTGACTGGGTCTGGTAACCCGCCCCTCTCCCCCCTAACCCTAACCCTCCCTTAGCCGTGCCTAACTCTAACCTCCCCCAGGTGGTGCCTAACCCTAGTGTCTAACCCAAACCCCCTTTCCTGCACACTATACCTAACCTTCCCTGGGGGGTGCCTAATCCTAACCTCCCACCAGTGGTTCCTAACCCTTCACCCAATGCCTAGTCCTTCCTGGAGGGTGCCTAACCTTAAGTCCCCCGGGGGTGCCAAAACCTAACCTTCCCCTCCCCTGGGATAACAGTTAACAGTCCCCGCTTACCTTCGTTTTGGATGCCGGCTGTCGGGATTCTGGTGTCTGGCTAAAGATAGGTGTTGGGATTTAGATGCCTATCGGACTTCCAGATACCAGGTCGGACTTTCAGCGTTGGGATTCCGACAGCCGGCATTCCGGATGGCGGTAAGTTAACCGCATTCCGATACATCATAGCTGCCGGAAGCTAATCTTCTGCTGTGGGCACCAACATCTCCACTTCTCCTCTATAGAAGGTTTCATAATGTTTTACGACTGATAGTATAAATAGAAGTAGTAGTGTGTTTTCAGGTCTTGTACGGTACCCAACATAATTATGCCTGACCTGTTTAATGTCCACCATGCACCTAAAGCAATGATTTTAAAACTATGTGTTGCAACGGCTTATTGTGTCATGAACAGTTATTTGTGTTGTGAAAATTACCATGTTATGGACAAGCAATCATCTTGACCACTGATGAAGGACCTGTAGCACAGGAGAAACCCCCTTCCCCAGTGCTACCCACTACTCACAATATAAACTTAGCGCAAATAGATTTAGAGTTGTACGCTATTGCTGCCTCAGCTACATTTTTTGCATCTGAGGATTTGTGAAAATATACTGGAAATGGAACAGCCGCTGGGGCTTGTACCGAGACGCCCACCGGAGCCACCGCAGGTGTCCTCAACTGCGTACACATACGCAGCATCAGACACAGATCAGACAAATATCAACTATTATGGTCACTCTGAATAGCTGCCAAAATAGAGATGCCCGAGCCATGTTTCCTGATCGCAGATGCAGGATGTGATGCCCACGAAACGGTCGAGACACTCCCCGTTGCTTCCCCCAAAAGCTCCCTGCCTGTCAATCACACTGCAAATAAAGACTTGCAGCGTGCAACTACGGTAATGTACTTTGACGCATGCACAGTGCGACTCAAGCTCATGCGCAGTGGCAAAAAAATCGCTCCATTGGGAAAACATCGACATATAGTGTACTACTCTGAATCAAGCCTATAGAGCTCTCTACCTGCTCAGTGGCAAACGCAGGATTTCCAGAGGGGGGTTTCCAAATGCTTACTTTTAGAGCGAGTGTGGCCTGTCAATGAAGAGGTCAGAATTAGTACTTATCCAGCTTTAATAAGCGTCATACAAAGTGTATTGTGTGTAATAATTCCAGCATATAAAGGACCAGTGATCACAGTAAGCCATTAGATGCGCCAGTAGGCCATCCTGCCTGAGCTGAATGTATTTATTTTAGATGTGAGCACCATTCCAGACTATTGGAGCAAGTCTGGGAGACTGGAAGAGCAGCAGAAGAACCTAGCACTGGCCTGGACATGCTGTATATGTACATATTGGGCTCTATAGCAGCGCATCTCTAAAGCTGCATACATACGTAAAGATTTTCTGTCCAACCATCCAACTAGTTGATTGGTTGGAATGAAAATCTGGTAACGTATGAAAGCAAATGACAATCAGCAATTTGCTCCCAAATGCCGGAAAATGGACAAAAACTGTTGTATGAACAAATTGTTTAGATCAAACATTTAACAAACTTGTCTGACCGACCATTTTCATCTGTTTTCTGCCATTTAGGAGCAAATTGCTGATAATCAGTTACTCCCATACGTTACCAGATTTTCATTCCAACCAATCAACTAGTTGGATGGTTGGACAGAAAATCTTTACGTGTGTATGCAGCTTAACAGTGCTTGTTTTCCAGATCTTCTAGTTGGTGCACAGGTTATTTATTACTGGCTGATAGATGTTAAAAGATCCACAGGTGGTGCTAAGTATTTAATTTGCGATACTGAGAAGAACATGCAGCACTAGTAACAATCTATTATATTACTATTTCTATTGTGGTCATGGTGTGGGCTGGGGAGGGGGGTTTCCAGGCAGACGGAAACCCCCCTTGCATTTGCCTATGCTGCTGTATGTTAACCAGCAGGTAGGAATGGGAATAAATTGATGTTTCATCTGAACCATCGGTCAGGTGGTTTCAATGGCCGATGTTTAACCCTGTGATGATGAGGACCCACTGATTCCTCACCATAACTATGTTTCTCCTCCTATGTTTCCCCAATGGTTTCTGATTTTTTTATTTGTGTGGCTGCACTGGCTTGCTTGTAGCTCTGAGTTGCCGACTGGCTCTCTCCTCATGTTTTGTATTCACAACTTAACAAACTGACAATACACACTGGGCTGGCTGCTGTCGCAGCTGAGGGCAGTGGCTGGAAGAGCGAAAGACAGAGAGCATTTTGAGCATTTGCTGGGCTTGTGAATAGTGGTTATTTTGATGGGTTGCTTAAGGGTGGGAATTTGGTGTGTTAGAGCATGGCGGGTATTTGCTGGATTGGAGAATGGTAGTCATTTGCTGGGTAGGGGAATGGTGGTCTTTTGCTGGGTTGGGGAATGGCAGTCCTTTGCTGGGTATAAAAATGATGGTCATTTGCTGGGTTGGAGAATGGTGGGTATTTACTTGATTGGAGAATGGTGGGCATTAACTGGGTTGGAGACGGAAGGGAGAGCATTTGCATGGATTGGCAATTGTTCAGTAGGAAAATGGTGGTAATTTCTTTGTTGAAGAATAGTGGACATTTGCTGGGTTGCAGAATAGTGGGCATTTGCTGGGTTGGAGACTGGTAGGCATTTGCTGGGTTGGAGAATGTTGGTTATTTTGTGGGTTGAAGAATAGTTGTGATTGGATGGTTTAGAGAATGGCAGTCATATGCTGGACTGAAGAAAGGTGGTTATTTGATGGGTTGGAAAATTGTGCACATTTGGTCGGTAGGATAGTGGTGATCATTTGCTTGGTTGGAGAAGGGTGGACATTTGCTGGGTATGAGAATGGTGGTAATTTGATGAGTAAAGAGAGTGGTGGTCGTTTGCTGAATTGGGGAATGGTGGTCATTTGCTGGATTGTAGAATGGTGGCTATTTTTCTTGAATGGAGAATGGTGGCCACTTGCTGGGTACAGGTTTGGTGGGCATTTGCTGGGCTGGAGAAAAGTGGGCATTTCTTGGGTAGGAAAATGTTGGTCATTTTCTATGTTAAAAAATAGTGGGCATTTGCTGGGTTGGAGAATGGCGGTTCTTTGTTGGGTTGGGGAATTTTGGGCATTTGGTGGGTTAAAATATGGCAATCATTTACTTGCTGGGAAACATTTCATTCACCTAGTTCCTGTCATTTACTTTACTCTCATAGGAAAAACCCTACTTGAAGTTTGGAGCCCTCCTCCCTACCTATGCTGAGGTCTGTGGATTATATATAGAAAAGCTTTGGGCATCTATGTTAAAAGCAAGAACCTGATTAGTTGCTTTAGTTTATTGCAAATTGTGTATCTAGATACAGTGTTAGACTATAAGCCTCCTGTTTGCACTTGTGTAACCACTGCTAAATTTAGCAAACATACTATGCTATTACAGTCCTGGTTTTTAGGATATTCATGCTTGAGCACAGGTGACTTAATTAGAACCTCAGTCAATTTGATTTAGTCATCTGGACTCAAGTTTGGAAATCCTTAAGACCTGAACTGTAATGGCGTTCTTTGGGAAACTCTGACATAAAACATATAGCAAAGCCTAAACGTGCACAATAGACTTTAAATGCCGTCTTCAAGATAGCTTCAGTTGAATTTTAGTGATATTTTAGGGGAATTTTTTACCATTTCCCTAGAACTTATTTTTGTTCGCAAGGAAAGTGTTAACAGAGCAAGTCTCAGCGGTACTGCAGCAAGTGATAATTATTCAGCTTCCTCCCTTCCACTATATAATATTGTTTTCAGATGCTCCTGATTACTAAGCTAAGGCGGTCACGTCAATGTCATTACAAATATTTCCTTCAAAAGTAAAGCTGGAGATTTTTACAATTCAACCTCACGATTATATTTACAGATGAAACTCAATCTTCGAATATGCCGGCAATAGTCTGTTGAGTGCTAGATCAGGAAGCATTTATAATAAGCTGAATAATACCACTTTTTCACTAGATTGCCGGATCGCACCCGGGATTATGTCAATGCGCCCATCCTAGGTGCCTCCCGGCTGAGACCTCTGTCAGACAGGTGGCCTGACCCGGCACTAATGCCGGGTCGATGATGCCATCGGCGTCACGTGATGAGCCGGCATTTGGAGATTATCGCATCTCCAAGCGCCGGCTCTTCCTATGCAGAGAACGAGACCCGGGTTACCTGTTCACACGGCTTCATGAGCCGGGTTGAACACGCATTGAACCCTTGAACACGCATTGAACCCTCATTGAAACCTTTCAACCATGACCTTTCACACAGCAAAATAACCCGGGTTATTGGAGCTAGTGGAAAAGGGGTATTAGTGTGACAGACGGAAGCGCGTGGACTACAATTCCACTAGTTAATGATACAGAGGGGGCAGAAGTGTTAGCTTTGCTAAGGCTGTTTTATGTGTATGCAGAACCTGATGCTTGCTTTATGACATTTTTATTGCTTTGGGGGCTGTATGAAGAGGTTGCACTGGTTTTCAGTAATATCAACGTTACATGTTTTATTTTTTTAGAATTGAATGTATGAAATCTATTACAAAGGCAGCTGTCAGGTTGTGTGTGCATTTGTTCTGCGGTGCGCACAGGGGCGTAGAGAGAGAGGTCGTGGCCTAATCGCGGGAGATGTGGCCACGCGCCCTTAAAAAACAATCAAACATACTTTTGCAGCGCCACGCAGCTGTGAGCCCCTCGGCGCAAAGCCAGGGGGAGGACACGATCAGTGTGATCGCTCCCCCCCTCAGGCATAGGAGATTGCTGTGACTGCTGCTTAGCAACCACGAGCAATCTCCCACTGCATCCCAGCACACGCTTCGAGCGACCTCGCAGAACGAGATCTGCACATGCATAGATTTCACACCTTCGTAGATGTACGTAAACCATCGGGTTTTCGTACATCTCTAAATTAAGCACTTAATTAAGATTGAAGTTGTGCATTGTACAGTTTTTGCAAAGATAAAACACTTCACTATCATTCATTCACTTAAATAAGAGCATTACAGTGCGTGCAAACATTAACCAGACTTATCAACACGTTTCACTTTCACTAAACTACCACATTCACGTCAACTGCTGAGATATCCGTTGCCCGTTTAAAGGTACTTATACAGCATCAATGTGTCTTTACCTAGAACAAGCGTTATCCTATATTTTCTGTCAGAAACCTGCTATCAATGGAGAATAATTCACAGCAGAATAGAAAATAATTTTAATTTATATGGTTTATTACATTTAATTAGATTTCTTTGTATTTTTCTCTGTAAATTAAAATTAGTTTTATTTATAAAGTGATTACTTAAATTATTTTGTTTGCAAGATAGTAATAGCAGTGGGAGAACATTTAAAAAAGAAATAAGCTTAAAAGGTCAGTGGTTGTGATATAAGGTGTAGGTAGAGTGGGGAATTATGTCAAAATAAGTGTGCTTATAAACTCACCAACTGTGGGAGTATTTTGCCAAAGGCAAGAAGCAACATTGGTGTCTATATCCAGTTTACTGTGCCTGAAAGCAGTGAGGATTGACCATAGGTAGGGTGGCAGTTAGTTTATGGGAGATGTTCCGTGGGGATGGGAGCTGAGTTATGGGAGATGTTGAGCAGGGGGTGTCAGTTGAGTTATGGGAGATGTTGAGCAGGGGGTGTCAGTTAACTTATGGGAGATGTTGAGCGGGGGTGGCAGTTAAGTTAAGTTAAATGTTAAGCGGGGGTGGCAGTTAAGTTATGGGAAATGTTGAGCGGGGGTAGGATTTAAGTTATGAGAGTGCTCAAATGGAATGGGACACTGTAAATATTTTTCAGGAAACAAGTCTGCAATTTGAATCAATTTACAATGTAAAGCCTGTGGGAAAGAGTGATGACCCAGAAAGAAAAGAGGTGATTGTTGTACTGTTAATGTGTGTTTTTAGTTTTTTATTTTGTTCTTGTATTCTTACATATCCAGTATGCTCTGATGATTCCCAGAATACACAAATGTCTCGGAAAGGCAAGCCTAGATACGTATAAGGAGCATCCAAACAGCTGTGTAGTGAAACAGTTACATGCAGAATAGCTTTGTAAAATGGGACTTTACAATTGCCCAATTATCAAGTTTCTTTTTATGTTTTATTATAGTGGGTTTTCATTCCAATGATCTCCTACTGTGCTAGCCTGTTCTTTCTCCATAGAATTTACATAATGGTAAATTAACATAGGAAAATTCACTGAATCGTGTGAATAGCAATTTCTATTACATGGCTTAGTAAAATCAGCCTGTAAATGTGAGCCATAAAAAGAATGATTGAGAAAATAGGAACAACACTGTATAATTTAATCAAAGCAATTTCCATGACAACAAAACATTTTATTCAAGGCAGTGTTTCTGTTAGTGTCTGTTTATGACAGAGAAGAGCAGAGCAGGGGCCTCAAGAAGAATCAGTAACTCGACAAGGAAATCATTATAATGGGTGCCAGAAATTGTGCCAGAAATTGCATGCTGAAACATCGGAAACATACAGACTCACTCCTGTAACCTGGCATATAATTTGTTAATTACTGGCCTTCCTTAGCTACCTTTGTAATCTTGGAAATAAACGGTGTACTGCAGGGATTGTTTCCATGATAACATGTTGCGATTGAAGGTTAACTATTTACAACTTACTGTATCTATCAAGCTACAGTAACTGTGTTTCTGGGGTTTTACCAGATGATTTCAGGCATAAATTTTATTTTAAGTGTCTGGAATCAAATGCTACAACAAACAATAGTACCCGACTTGATGATTATCATTGGACAACAAAAAAATATTTTTAAGCTGAGCCACCTTTTAATAGAGCCTTCACCACGTGTATTATTTATATTATTAGAGTATTAATAGCTGCGTTATATACCTTTGTAATTTTGAGGAGCTTATGGGAGGGAATCGGTATGATATGCCGGCTGCCGCATGGCCGGGAGTTCGAATCCTGGCAGCGGCAACCCGACAAAACAGCAGAGCCCGGCAGCGGAAGCCCGACAGCGCTGGAAATCCCGATCGTGGTGAGGTAAGTATGAACTAATCTAACCTAACCCCCCTAACCCTAACCCTCCTTAGGGGTGCCTAACCCTAACCTCCCCCCCTGTGCCTAACCCTAATCCCTCCTCTAAGTGCCTAACCCTAATCCCTCCTCTAAGTGCCTAACCCTAACCCCCCCTTCCCCACTGTCTAAACCTAAGTCGCCCAGGGGAGTGCCTAACCCTAAATCCCCCCTCGGGAGTGCCTAACCCTAACCCTCCCTCCCCCTAGCCTCACCCTAACCCTCCCGGGGAGGTGCCTAACCCTAAGTCCCCCCCCGGTGCCCTAAACCTAACCCTCCCCCCTGCGGCTGTCCGCTCGCTGCACCCGGCATCCCTTCGATCGGGATGCCGGGCTCCAGTCTCCCGGCGTCGGGGATATGAGCGGTGTCTAGATATAGATGCCGGTCATTTATCCCACGATGGGATAAAGCAGTCGGGAAGCCGGCTGCCGGGATACCGCCACCATTAAATGTGCCATCTTCATACCAGCTATAATATAAATCCAGACACAAAATGCAAAACCAATGTAGAAGATGATCGAGGAAGAAAAGTTGATGGTGGGTGGTTCAAATGATTGTTATCACTTTTACATATAGTCAAGACCTCCCATTTCCCAGTGTGTTGTACTCACAAGATGGGTTTGTCATGGGTATATGAGGTGGTCATGGACCCTTAAGAGTGGATAATACAGCAGCAACCTTTAAGTGATTGGATAGGAATAGCCAATGTTTTATTCCTAAGGGCCCTATTCATCATCACTTAATTTTTACAAAAGCAGTTGAAAAAATTGTGTTCAAGCCATTTATCAAGAAGGTAAAGCAGGAGATATCACAGATATCGCCTACTTACCTTCCTCTGGCGGAATGGCCCACTGTCCCCATACACTAGTATCACAGATATCTCCTGCTTACCTTCCTGTCCCAGAATGGCCCACTGTCCCCATACACTAGTATCACAGATATCTCCTACTTACCTTTCTCTCGTGGAATGGCCCGCTGTCCCCATACACTAGTATCCTAGATATCTCCTGCTTACCTTCCCCTGGCGGAATGTCCCGCTGTCCCCATACACTAGTATCACAGATATCTCCTACTTACCTTCCTGTCCCGGAATTGCCTGCTGTCCCCATACACTAGTATCACAGATATCTCCTGCTTACCTTCCTCTCGTGGAATGTCCCACTGTCCCCATACACTAGTATCACAGATATCTCCTACTTACCTTTCTCTCGTGAAATGTCCCGCTGTCCCCATACACTAGTATCACATATATCTCCTGCTTACCTTCCTCTCCCGGAATGGCCCGCTGTCCCCATACACTAGTATCACAGGTATCTCCTGCTTACCTTCCTCTGGTGGGATGGCCCACTGTCCCCTGGATCGGTATGATTTACACCCCTAACCCTCCCTTAGGGGTGCCTAACCCTTACTCCCCCCCCAGTGCCTAACCCTAATCCCCCCTCTAAGTGCTTAAACCTAACCCCCCCTTCCCTGCTGCCTAAACCTAAGTCTCCCGGAGGGGTGCCTAACCCCACCCTCCCCCCTGGGGTGCCTAACCCTAACCCCCCTTCCCCTAGCCTAAACCTAACTCTACCGGGGGGGTGGCTAATCCTAAATCCCCCCCCGGGAGACCCTAACCTAAAGCGGCTGTCCGCGCTCGGTGCCCGGCTTACCTTCGATCGGGATGCCAAACATCGGGCTCCCGGTGTAGGTAAAATGACAGGCGTCAGGATTTCGACGCCTGTCATTTAACCCTTGCCGGGATTAGACAGTCGGGAAGCCGGCGGTCGGGATTCCAACCGTCGGCTTCCTGCCTGCTTCCTCTGTCCCCATACACTAGTATGGAGACGTAATTCATAAAGCTCCGAAAATATTACATTTCGGAGCTTGAGTGCGGGAGCATTCGCCATCTTCAGGTGGCGAGTGCTCTCCCTTGTGTATCGCAACCCACTCCTTCCCTACGGATTGTAGCTATCATTTATATTGTACAGTCTACAAAATGATAGCTATAATCTGAGTGGTTGCTGTTGGCAACACCTCCGTTTTGTTTTTCAGAAGCTTTAACAAATCTACCAAAGCAGTAACCGGCCAGGAGAGAGGAAGGCATGTTCCTGGATGTACATGAAATCGGTCACGTTGGGATGGGTTGTGAAAAGAGATCCTTTCGGATCCTTCCACCGGACGTTGGTACTCTTGTGCGCATGCGTGACCTGTAGGTGCACACTAGCATCTGTGCACTAGCATCACTGCTCCCAAAGGAGCAGTGAAAAGATGATACACTTTGCTTGAGCAATGATGAATTGCTCCGGCGGCAGCATCGAATTATAATGTTAATTATCAGGGAACACGATAATTAACATCATGAATAGACCCCTTTGTCTGTCTGACATTACATATGAACAACAAAAACAAAGAGACAGAGGAAAATAATATAGTGAATTAGTGACCTGTAAATGCATATGAAGCAATTGCATGGCAGCTATTTTTACATTAACATTCTGTTAATGGTCACAACGTCTAGTTTGGTATTTACCATTAATTTAAATTTATTTTAAATCCTTTCATGTACAATAAAAAGTTATTTATGCATCAGCCAATTCACTAAGCCCAAGTCAGTTCAATCAACAAGTGGATAACACCAAACCAGAGGAATGTAGATGCATACATAGCCAGGGGCGGATTGGGAACTAAAAGTGGCCCTGGAAAATATTTTGAAAGTGGCCTCAGGTGGGTGGTGGCAACACCAAAGTAGGCGGGATTAGTACATCACTATACCTCAAGACATTCAATTAAAGGTAAGGCTAAAGCAGCAAGTAATTTTACAATCTTTAACACCTGTAAGCATTCCAAAACATTCCACAAATGTTCATAATGTGTGCAGTATCTACGCATACCTCATGAAAAATCCTAACCAGCAGGCGGGAAAGCATTTTAAATATAAAGATAGAACTGAGGAATTAAAAATATATTAATGGTGCTACTCAGACACATGCACAGACAAAAAGAAGACTATTGGAGCATACACACGGTCAGATCTGTCAGATGAACGATTTTACCAAAGATTTGAACGATTTTTGACTGCATTAAAATGAATGGAATCGTCCAAGTCTGACTGCAAACACATCAGATGTCAGATATCGTTATCTGATAAGCTGGAACGCGCATCGTTCATCATTCAAGCATGTCAGATTTTCCTTCAGATATGAACGATTGAACGATTTTTAAAATCGTTATCATTCAGATCTGAAGAAAAATCCGACAGTGTGTATGCACCATATGTGTGTCGGAGCAGTTAAGGTGCCCACACACATACCGACTTTTCATCCAATTTGGCCGATTTAGACGAATTGTGACAGATTATGTAAAAAAAGGCCAAATCGTGAGTTTCTACTCTTGATCACGATGCCGATGCTCATCCCTGCTCGTCGTACCTCGCATCTTCAGATCTGCCGTGCTGTAGGGCAGATTAGCCAATCTGGGTTACAATGAACTGGCTACAAGATAGATCTTAAGTCAGATTGGACATTTTAACTCCAAATCGTGACCACGACTGCCTGGGGAGAGTTCAGGGGAAATCATGTACATCGGCTGATTGGGAGCAAGTCGGTATGTGTGTGGGCACCTTTAGTCAGCTATGAAGCAGAGTAGGCTGGATCTCAATGAATATAAGGGTGGGAACTTTTTCTTTTGAATTATTTGAAAAAAATCAGTTCTGACTGTTAAAATAGCTCAAAAAGCATGCTGGTCTGTAAGAGCCGAGCCTTCTCTTTTACATTATATTTAGTAATAAATGATGGTTTGCTATGTGGTTTCAGAAGCCACTGCTGAATACATTGCCCCAAACCAAATGCCTCTTATTTGTACAATTGGGATTGCGATTTCCGGTCTGGCGGATGTCATTCAAGTGCTTTGTATAGTTTTGCACCTTTTAAAAGGCACAGTTTAGATATATTCGCATATTAAAGTGCTTTGGGAAAACCAAACTATATCACAACATTACATTATAATTGTGTTTTTGCATTACGTGAGGTGAAGAAAAGTCTCGGAGGACTCACACTAAAATGGCCCACCTTCACAAATGTACCCATTCAATCATTTGAAATACAATAGCATATCTCCACTCTCCTAAACATAAACTTATTTTCTGAATTTGAACAGAGAAGCAGCCACAGTGGTTTGTGTAGGTAGATAGGACTGACAGCAGGCCCAACTGTCAGGCCATGTAAGCTTATTCCTACAGCCACAACACTACAGGAAATAAAGGCTTCTCTTTAAAACCCTATCAGTAGTTTGCCAATTACAATTAATTTTTATTTCTAATTTTAAGAGTATCTGTACTTCTGCTGTGGTTGGGACAAATATGCATACAAACAACTAATCAATTACCGACAGAAGCTGTTTATTCCTATCACACAATTGGGGTGTGGGAGGCGTTTTGTGGCCTTGGAGTTGTGCAAATAGGAATGCAGCCACTGGGGTATAAAACATACTGTATACATACATAAACATTAAATGTACAGTACATTAAACAGAATCGGTATGTAATGCCATTCCTCTCCTGTTCCCGATTACTCTCCTATCTACTCATTCCTCTCTCCTGTTCCCGATTACTCTCCTATCTACTCATTCCTCTCTCTCCTGTTCCCGATTACTCTCCTATCTACTCATTCCTCTCTCCTGTTCCCGATTACTCTCCTATCTACTCATTCCTCTCTCTCCTGTTCCCGATTACTCTCCTATCTACTCATTCCTCTCTCTCCTGTTCCCGATTACTCTCCTATCTACTCATTCCTCTCTCTCCTGTTCCCGATTACCCTCCTATCTACTCATTCCTCTTTCTCCTGTTCCCGATTACTCTCCTATCTACTCATTTCTCTCTCTCCTGTTCCCGATTACTCTCCTATCTACTCATTCCTCTCTCTCCTGTTCCCGATTACTCTCCTATCTACTCATTCCTCTCTCTCCTGTTCCCGATTACCCTCCTATCTACTCATTCCTCTCTCTCCTGTTCCCGATTACTCTCCTATCTACTCATTCCTCTCTCTCCTGTTCCCGATTACTCTCCTATCTACTCATTCCTCTCTCTCCTGTTCCCGATTACCCTCCTATCTACTCATTCCTCTCTCTCCTGTTCCCGATTACCCTCCTATCTACTCATTCCTCTCTCTCCTGTTCCCGATTACTCTCCTATCTACTCATTCCTCTCTCTCCTGTTCCCGATTACTCTCCTATCTACTCATTCCTCTCTCTCCTGTTCCCGATTACCCTCCTATCTACTCATTCCTCTCTCTCCTGTTCCCGATTACCCTCCTATCTACTCATACCTCTCTCTCCTGTTCCCGATTACTCTCCTATCTACTCATTCCTCTCTCTCTCCTGTTCCTATAGAAGCCTCCGATCGCTTCAGAGGCCAGCGTTCCCAGTGATGCACTGCGCGGGTGACGTCATGACATCACCCGCGACGTGAGGAGCCTGCCCCGCGTGCCTGCTGGATCTAGTTAGATCCAGTCAGAGCGAGGCAGCGGGAGCGGCCAGCAAGTAAAGGTAAGTGCTGGGCTGGGGCCAGGACCAGTCTGGGGGCACTGCATAAGGGACACTATTAAACCTGGGGGCACTGCATAATGGGCATAATTTGACTGAGAGCCAGTGGGGAAGCAGCCTGAGACCTGTCGGGCTGGATTGGTAAGGGAGATACCCCTTTTTCCGGCGCGCGCATAATTGCGAAAGCCCCCACCCGGCTACTTTTGGATGCCACCCTGCTGGAAAAAAATTCTGGGGAGAACACAGCTCTCTCTCCTGTTCCCAATTACTCTCCTCTATACCCATTCACCTCTCTCCTGTTCACTCTTACCATCCTATCTACCTATTTCTCTCTCTCTCCTTCTTCTAGATTACCCTCCCTTCTTTCTCACCATTTCCATTCTTCTTTCCCTCTCATCTCAGTGATGCTACTATCTCTCTTTCATGTGAATCTCTCCTCTCTCGCTATCCTCCTTTTGCTCATACTCACGTCTCCCTTGCCATCCCCATGCTTACTCACAGCTCTGTTTAGTGCAACATACACATGTGCTTATTTACACTATTACCTCAATATTCCAAGTTGTTCCTTTCTTTACATATTACAGTACCATTTTTTTAATGTATGATATCTGTTCTTCCTCATCTTTTGAGCTCTCTAACTTTACCTTTCCCATATTAATCATCCCATTAATTAATTTTGTGCTTGCACCAATACACTTCTACCCCTGTGTAAATGTTTAAACCCTTTTTCCCCATACTCAGCCCCCTCCCTTCTGCATGACAGCCCCAACACCGTTCTTCTTCATGCAGTTGCCCTCCCGCCTACGCAATTCCCCTGTGCCACTTCCGAGCATTTTGCTCCCTTTATAACCCCCACACTATGCTCCCTTGTACACCCCCTCCCCATGTAGATCCCTTCATGGTGACCCATGCAGACTACTTCCTGCCTGACTTGCCAATTTCCCATCATTGCACCTATCAGCCCTGCAGTTTGCATTTCTTTATCTGTTTCTGTCTCAACAATACGTTATTCGCACTTGATCTACTTACCCTAATTGCCCTCTTCCAAATTAAATGGTCAACCTTTACTTCTAACACATTCAATTTTGCAGCACTTTCCTCATTCCACCTATTTCCCAATTATTATATTTCCATATACAAGCGCACATCCATTCCTGCCCTCCTGCCTCATTCCCCCTGTTCTCTTGCCCCATCTTCTCTCTGATTCCTTCCCTCTCCTCCAAAATTCTGCCTCTCTGCACTCCAGGCTGCTCTCTCTTTCCCCGGCTGCCCCTGGCTTACATATCCCATATAATCTCACTGTTTAGTACTACTGTATGTACATTGATCCCGGGAATCAATCTGTACTGCCCCCCACCCCCACAGTGCCCCTTCCCACTGCCACACTCTTCACTTCCTGGTACAAGCGCTCCTCTCTAGGGGTGCTCTCCCCAGGTGCCTCCCCCCCCCATGATCTCCTCGCCACTCTCTCGATCCCCAGTACCTGAGGAGGAGCAAGAGGTTTCTCTATATGTTCGGAACGGTGGCTCCTGCTTGAAGCATGTGGCGCGCTGTGCAAACCCTCAGGCAAAGGCTCTCTGACTCTCTCGCAAGACAAGAGAAGCCGGCCCTCATCTCGCGATGTGAGATCCTCTGCGGGCCGCTCTGCATGTTGTGACAGGCGCCGGAGGGCTGCCTGTCAAGCAAGTTCTTAGGGAAGGGCCACCCCATATTGGCCGCGGATTGTCTCCGGCATGTCAGGACGGCCACCAGAGCAGGACAAAAAGTCACACAGGCAGGATGACAGGCGGCCCCACTGGTGCCGGCCCACCGGGGTTCTTCCCGGTGAATTCAATGACCAATCCGCCCCTGTCAACGTAGCTGAGCGCCATTACTAAAGAATTATTGTACTATAGCTTTTAATAAGGAATAGTGGAGGTGTGGCATGTAGCAACCAATCAGATTGTAGCTATCATTTATATTGTACAGTCTAGAAAATAATAGCTAGAATCTGACTGGTTGCTGTCGGCAACACCTCCATTTTTGCTAGTTAGGAGCTTTAGTAAATCTACCAGTCCTCAATGCAGAGATGAAGATCAAAAAGTCATTCAATGAAATTTACATTATTGAAAGCAACTTGGCTGGATAAAGCAGTAACCGGCCAGGATAGACCAAGGCATGTTCCTGGTTGTACATGAAATCGCTCATGGTGGGATGTGTGGGAAAAGACATGTTACATTCGTTTTTAAAATGATCACAAATTATATTTAAAAAACAGTGGCAACACACCAGAATTGTATCTATAAATGCCTGGAACCCACTGAAAAAAACACAACATCATTCTATAAGGTCCAGGGCCGTAACGAGGGGTGTGCCCAGTGCATAAGGTTATCCCAATGGCACCCTGGAAGGCACCTCACCACCTTTATCTACCATGTTCAGTGCCTAAAGAGCAGCCATAATCCTGCTCCCAGCACAGCTCCGGCACTTGCTGCGTGACATCAGGTGTGCCAGGGCGGAGGGTGCAACTTACAAAGGATAAAAAACTCATTGATAAATAAGGCCCTTAATGAGCCAACTAGTCTATATCAGCCACCACTGTTCTCATGGTTCTACATATGGGGGATAAGTAGATTCAAGATGTATAGACAACCCTGGACCTTCTTAAAGTCTTAATGGAATCTGCTTTCCATCTCTAATGATTACTTATTTACTAGGAAAAGAGCAATGCTTGGTGAACGGAATGATCATGTACCATGGAGCAGCCTGGTCCCCTCGCCAATGTACCATATGCGTTTGTGAGCAAGGAAAGCAGCTATGCGAACCTCTGGACTGTGAGGATGTTACTTGCCCTGATGGAAAGTTACAAACACCCCCAAACGGATGCTGCCCAATCTGTGTGAAGACAGGTGAGTGATTTATGGCAGTCTGTCTAGAGCTGTAATCAGTGTTCTGGGCAGCAATGGTTCTTTATTTATTAAGTTATTAATTGGCGTTCAATAAAAGCCCAGATACATAGGGACTAGACTGTGAGGCTGCCTATCAATGTACTAATCAGCATTCTGACAGCCACTGAGGATAGAAGGTAGGGATGTATTTCAGGACACTATCAGATTCCTACACATGCAGCTTGTTGGATATAGCTTACGCTGTAGCGGATCAGTAAGTTTAGCAGTGAAGCATAGGACTGAGACACCTTCTAAAAATTTGGTAGTTAATCCACTATTTGCAGGTACAGCATGTACTCATTTTATTCAAGTGGAAATAAATCCAACACAAAATCTACAATAGCAGAGGGTGATCTGTATTGTCTTGCCTTCTACTGTGAGAACATCTAAAGGTGACAAGAAAATCAGGTATCATTCACTAGCCATTGACTTACTAATTTATCCATTAAATTAAACATACAGTATGTGGTTGCTTAGGGTTGGGATGGTGGTTGGTCTACTTCTTCCAGACAGGGTGTCACCAACCACAGTATAGACCAGTGTTTTCCAACCACAGTCCTCAGGGCATCCTAACAATTCAAGTTTTCCTGGTCTCCTCACAGAATAACAATTGAAATAATTATCCCCACTTTTGGATCTTTTAAAATGTGTCAGTCAGACAAAGAATAACTGATACTGTACTCGGGGATGACCAACCAATCAGAGACTAAAATCCAAATAATAGCATGTAAATCAGATATCCCTTATGCTCGGGCCCGCTGCACAGCTAGAGCTAGAGCTGCCACCAGGGAGGAGGGGGGACGGGGAGTTGTGGGTGAGGAGGGGGTGTGTGGCGCCAGTGTCAGACTGGAATGAGAAGCTGCTGAGGAACAGTAACATCAATGAGCAGGGACAGATTATAGATAGGCAGAAGCAGCATCTGATGGTCTGACACTAGTATATGGTTATGGTAGCTTCTCAGGTGCCGGGAAGAGGTGCCATGTATTGGGCGTCCGTGACGGTACACTCTGGGTACATATTTACAGCCCTAAGTGGAGTGAATATATTGTGGGCAATGGAGGTGGTGCCTCTTCAGTGCTGGCGCCTCCATTGTCTCCCATAGTTCTGCCTCTGTCTCAGACATCCCCACATGCTATCAGATCTCCTAATATGCCCCCCTAACCTCCCCACATGCACCTTGCAGCCAATCAGAACTGACCACATGCTACTTACATACCCATTAGACCTCCCCATATGCCCATAAGGGGATGCAGTCAGGATACCGGTGGGCGCTATCCCGGCCGCCGATATCCCGACACTTACATCCCGACATGGGACTAAAGATAGGCATCGAAATCCCGACGCCTATCATTAGCCCCACTATGGAATCCCGACACCCGGTATACCGAACGAAGGTAAGCTGGGTGTCTTAGCGTCTAGCCGCGGTGGGGAGGAGGGTTAGGTTTAGGGACCCCCGAGGGGACTTAAGGTTAGGGTAGGGTTAGGTTTAGGCACCACTAGGGGCGGGTTAGGGTCAGGTGCCCCCCCAGGAGGGTTAGGGTGCAGGGAGGGGGGGTTAGGTTTAGGCACTAACGGGGGAGGTTAGGGTTAGGCACTAGGGTTAGGTTAGGGTTAGGCACCCCTAAGGGAGGGTTAGGGTTAGAGGGGGAGAGGGGAGGGTTAAGGTACTTACATTCAGCTGTCGGGATTTCGACCCGCGGGGCTGTCGCTGTCGGTATTTGATCCGGCGGCTAAACAGCTGCCGGCATTGCATACCAATTCCCCCATAAGACCCCATTACATGCCCATTATAGCCCATACAACATACTCACATGCCTTCAGGAGGTACTCTTGGCCATAGGACCTTACCATACTCCTCTTATATGCCCACATGCTCCTTACATACCCATCAGACCTTCTCACATGATCATCAGACCTATGCAACATGCCCTTCCTTTACATACCCATCAGTCAATCTACATACAGTACTTTTAGACCTACTGTATACCATTGAGGCAATAGGCAGTCCTCCCAAAACGGTCCTGTAGCCTTCTAGCTCCTTATTGATTTATTGTCATATTTGTTATAGATTGTAAAGCTTGTTTAAAATACCTGCTTATAAATGTATCTTTCTTTGAGTAATTCATTGGTTTAACTTATTGTGAGATTAGAAGTAATGTGCATCCCTCCTGAAGGTTAGAGGACTGCCCAATGCAGCCCCCTAAGTGTATCAGGTTGGACATTCCTGGACTAAAGCCTTCTGCACACAAAAACATAAAGGGTAACTTACAGTTATCCCAAAATTAAGTATATCTTAGTTTAGCTTTTCTCACAAGATATGTTACAGATATGGACAGGCACGTTTGCCAAATTTTTGGTGCCTCTCAAGTCAAGTGGTGGAGAGCCCTGTCCTTCTGGACTTAGAGGAATTGCCCCTTATGTCCTTCTATTAAAAACACAAGTTGGTTCCATGTAATATTGAGTCCATGTTCAAGTTAAATCTATTAGTGATTTTCTGGCAAAAAAACGAATTAATAGATCTGCCAGATAATAATTTTTTTATTGTATGGCAAATTAATTGCATACTGTAGGTTAAGAGATTTCCTTCCATTTGACTGTGATAGAATTAAGGAAATCAATAGTATTAATTTATTGGCTTACAAATGACAGCATTACCATGTATCCACATACAGTGTCAGACTGGGTTGAAAGGACCCAGTCACCACAGAGGGCTCCTTTATAAAGGAGGGGACTGTGGTGTGTCAAGACATCAGGACCACCCACTTTGATTGCAGAAGGGCTCATTTTGGTGTAGATTCCACAAATATAAACCAAGCACCCAAGTGAATCCATGATCCTGCTCCACCAAGTTACTGACCCTTTAAGGGATGTATAAGGCCTGCAGGCTATGAGGCCCACTGGGGATTTCCCCTGTACACCTGTGGCCCAGTCTGACCCTGTCCACATATGTATATATGATTGTGAGCAAATCTGTATGGCTGCAATAAAGTTTTATTATACTTCAGAAACAAAACAGGCACCACTTGGCTCATCGTCAAAGGTCAATGAAGCAGAAGCAATAGACCAAAGAAACAAGGAAATGAAAAAGGACACAAAGCTGCTGAAGGTCAAAGCGGATATTGCAAGGACAACATCCAAACCAGCCGTGGTGCCTAATACAACAGTGCATGGTAATGCTACAGCTAATAAGGTCCAGAGATTAAAGAAAACACCAGTGGTAAATGTTACTGAGCGAAAAACAAAAAAAAAGGAATTGAATAATGGAAAACAAGAGACGGACCTCCAGAAGAAAGGATTGACTCTGGTAAAGCCAAAGAAAGAGGCTAATGGAGAGAAAGAGTCAGATAAAGAGGATTTAAAGATCACAAAAAAGGAACAACCAAAAGAAGGTAAGAAAGAAACATAAACACACCATGGGTCTAAAATGATAATATATGCCCATTCTATAGGTTAGTCACCCTAGTTTCGGATCAGCCACAGTGAGGTGAGCTCGATGACGTGATTCTAGGTGAATTGTATCATCATTCTCCCTCTCCCTTCATCGTAAAGCCATAAATCGGTACTTTTATTTTGCAATGGGTTGCGATGATGCAGTTCTCTGTGCCGCAGCACCCACCTGGACATCCGCCCCCGAGGATCTCCCAGAGCTGGCTGGAAAAAAAGTTGTCACTTATGTTCCAGATCTTGGGTTTATATGATAAAGGGACAGTACGGATATGCACAGCTACATACTTGCCGCTGGCGTGGCAAATCGCGTCACACATAGCGTGAGAGGCGTGCCCACGAGCAGATACGCGCACTGCTTTCGGACACGCGCCTCCATGGGAATGCATGGTGCGATCGCAGTGCATGCCATAGCGTACCATAGCGGATGCAGGCACGGAGAATCGCATGGCGTGATGCATATGCACGTTTCAGGCGCGGTCAGCCACAATGTAACTGGGCACATCTGTACACTCAAAATAAGTTTTAAGTACAACATGTGGTGTCAAATTAAGTATAATTAGATTTTGTCATCCATTTCATTATAACATAATGAACTATTTTTATTGTTTTTTTCCTCCCTCCTCAGCAATATTTAATTTCTTTGTTAAACAAACATTTTTAAGAAAATAATACAGGCATTACAAAATGAACACTACATTTTACAGCTAGCCAAAAATCAATTTGTATATGTTAAATAATATGAATGAAATCTGTAAAATGACAAAAATGCATAAAGCTACATACCTCATATTATTACACATGTAATGATATGCATATGAAAGCGTTGGCTAATATAATATGTGAGTTATAAAGTAACATTAATATTAGTTTGCAACAATTGTTTGCAACAATTTTAGTACTTACGACAACCTAAATATTCTACTGCCGGAGTTCTTACTAACTCCAGTCCCCAAGTACCACCAACAGATCATGTTTTGTGAATTTCTTTAATCATGCACAAAGTTAATCTATTTGCTGGGTCAGTAATTATCCCATCTGCTTCCACAGACAGACATCTCCCAAACATGACCTGCTGGGAAAACGCGAGGGTTGAGGTTGAGACCCACTGTGTACCGGGATTCTATTATTTTCGCAGAGAAAAAGGAGAGTCTTCTCCATGTTTTCAAAATTAGGGGCCTAGTCATTATCGGGGGCCGGATCGCTGCAAGTAGCAGCGGTGGCAGGGGCTTTTTAAGAGAGGGGGCCCAGATGCACCTTCTGTTTAGGGCCCCTCCTGTCTGACAGTGCACTGAGCACAGTAAATTCTGGCTTAATGCCAGAATCTACTGCACATGCACGGGTCTCCGAGAAAATGGCGCCCTATTCCCGGAGACCTCTTTTCTGCACATGCGTGGGTAACAGGGAAAATGGCTGCAGCCATTTTCCCTGTGATTTTTGCTGCTCTGCAGTGCCAGCTCGGTGCCATTGTCCCTCCATTTCCGACAGCAGAATCAGTTCCCATAGGTTTCTGTGGGGGCTGCTAGGCTATCTGGAGTTTGGCCCCGGCAGCTAACCCCATTTTTAGATGGCACTAGCCGCAGAGATTGCCCCGCACAAACACGGTCAGCAGACTGCACATGCGCAGTGGTGCTGCGGTGTCCAGATATAGAAGTGAATTAATGGCATTAGGGATCATTTCACTTTTTACACATTGCAGGGAGGGCTCCTTTCAGAGCCTCTGTCCGAGTATGTATATTAATATATTCGTCCGGTACATAATTTCTTATTGCCGTGCATAGCGGTGATAAAAATGTATAATTATAGGGTTTAGGACTTCATAATTAATAAACATGCCCCCATATCCTTCAGCTCCACGTTTTCTCTATAGTGCTCTCGCCATTCCCCAGTGGTCTTTGGGCCTGATTCAGACCCACTCGCGAGCGGCTGTCCGCTCGCAAGTGGGTCGATGTTATGGACTGAGCATGCGCACGACGGAGGGAGCTCCGTCGTGCGCATGCGCCAGACGCGACGAGCGAAGGAAAGTCCTTCGCTCGTTGTGTCCGATCAAAGGGGGCGTGTTGTCAATGTTGATTGACAGCACGCCCCCTTTGGTGGGCGTGCCTCCCTGACGGGGGCGTTCCCACGGGAACGCCTCCCGTCAGAAGCCGGCCCACTGACATCACTAGTGATGTCAGTGGGAGTGATTTTGGCTCTGATAGAGCCAAAATCACTCCGGAGCTTGCGGTTGAAAACCTCAACCGCAGGCTCCGGCTCGCAATTTCGATGGTCGCGATGGTCACGACCATCGCGGCCATCACAATGCACGCTCGTATAGCCTGTGGGTGGTGACCCACAGCTATACGAGCGTCCAGGAGGACGCTCCATTTTCATGGAGCCCGGCCCTCATTCAGAGCGTGCGCTCTGCTCAGAGCGTACGGCTCTGAATGAGGGCCTTTGTCTTTCTAGTCTATTCATAACCTTTCACTTTTCTAGAAATCTCCACTACAAAATATTAGACTGTGGCCAGTCTTTGGACTTTTAAAAAGTCTCTCCAATCACATTCCCTCAGAGAGGCAGGCTGCGATGGAACCTGTTAGATCTCCATTCCTTCCATTGTAGCCCACATCAGGAGTAGGCAACATTTTACTGTTTGGGTACCAGACGTTCAACATTACAGTCCAAAAAATGTTTTGGGAGTGCCACCGCATTACAACATATACAAACATCTATAAAAGTGATATAGGAGTACTATAAATGTTAGCCGCTTCCCTGTGCTTCCATTTGTGATGTTCGTTTGCTCACTTTAGGTGATAATTTCTAGTCTGGAGACAAAGATATACTTTAGTAATTTTGTACTGTTATTTGACTGTGAGCAGGACTAACTGGCAGAGCCCACTCACCAGAGGCCCAGGATTATCTGGGTATGTAGGCCACCCTCCGTGAGGGGAGAGCTGAAGAAGGAAGAGAGCACCGCATCTAGTTGTAGAGGGCCTGACCCTGTGGGTGCCACTCTAATCATCCCCTGGCCTACATCATATGTTGTGTATGGGTTGGGTATGAAATCCCGGCTGTCAGGATGCTGCTGGTCAAAATACTGACAGCGGCATCCCAACAGCCAGAAATCCTGAGAAACCCGTAGTGAAGACAGGTAAGTGTTTTCCTAACCCCTACCCTAACCCATCCCTAACCCTCCCTACCCCCTAGTGCCTAAGCCTAACCTCCCCCTCCCCGCACCCTAAACCTAACACCCCCTCCCCGATGCCTAAGCCTAACCTCCCCCTCCCCACACACTAATCCTAACCCTCCCTCTCCAGTGCCGAACCCTCCCCTTAGTGCCTAACCCTAACCCCGCCTCCCAACCGCCCCCTAACACCCCGATACTTACCTTTGGGATGCCGGTGGTTGGGATACTGGTGCCGGGATCCCAACCTGTCAGGATTTTAGTGCTGGTATAAAGACTGTTGGCATCCCGCACGCCAGGATGCCGACTATATCCCGTTGTGTATATACTCTATTCTCATTTACGTCAATTGCCATAACTACTGTTTCTGTCTGGTTTCTTTGTCCCACAAAATCCATGTTATGTTGCTATAGTTTCACCTAACAGTGATACAGATGTGATGCTATATAAATACGGTAAGCTATAACAATGTGCTAATGATGGTATTGTCTCTCTTTAGAGAAAATAAAACATAAGACAATAAGAAAAGGGTCCACACAACACCCCATCACAAACAAGACAGCGATTAGCCAAATTGAAAGGAACAAGCCTGAGGACACAGAGAAATTGCTTCCTGCACCAACTATGCCAAGTTTGCCATTGTTTATTCACTCAACGCCACCTCACATCCCATCTCTCCCAAGTGGCTGTCTCTTGTCCGAATCCACCATCGCTTGTGCCAACACAAAGATGACCTACCTTCCACTCATGACTGACCTCGGACTGAAGACTCTCTACTTAGCTGGTACGAGAAAAGCCCTTGACATCATATTGAGATGGGGGACATAACAGTAGTCTAGAATTAATGTCATGAGATTAATGATGCTTTATAGGGGAATGTAGTCATATTGCTGGCGGACAGGATGCCGGCTGCCGAAATACAGACGCCGGAATCCCGCCGCCCGGCATAATGCCGACGATGATATCCCGAAGGATGTCAGGAAACCGGCGTTGGCATCCCAAAGGCCGGAATCCTGAACGTCCAGACATGGTAAGTATTAGCTTTTGCCGCAGGGGTGGGGGGGGGGGGCTTGGGTTTAGCCACCTCCGGGGAGGGTTAGGCACCCCCCGGGGAGGTTAGGGTTAGGCACCACTAAGGGAGGGTTAGGGGGGAGAGAGGGGAGGGTTAGGGTTAGGCACCCCCCGGGGAGGTTAGGATTAGGCACCATTAAGGGAGGGTTAGGGGGGAGAGAGGGAAGGGTTAGGGTACTTACCTGTCCTAGTCGGGATCTTCAGTGATCGGGCTTCCGGTGTTGGTATTTCAACCAGCGGCTATTCAGCCGTTGGCATCTCATACCCATCCCTTTATAGAAATTACACCTGTTTATGTTTAATATATATGGGAGAGCACAGTAAAATGTAGGATGAGTTTACCAGATCTATGGCCACCTCACCAAAGTATGTCCTCCATATGTATGTGACCACAGGGATATAAATGTGAATGGGTTTACTACATTCTGACATTAAATCCAATGTTAGAATCTCAGCTTCTATCCTGTTAGGAAGGCCTATCTCAGTACTGGGCATTCTGGTCTGCATTGGCTTTCTCTTAACAAATGAGAAGTAACTAGAGTTACCATCTGTCCAGGTAGGGCCAGATTAACAATGGGGCAGATGGGACTATAGCTCCAGGCCTCCACATAAAAATAGGTCCATCATCATGACTGCATGATAGTGACTAACCACCATTTGGCCATAAATCGTAAGTATTAAAATTGTATTTCTAATTTCCTCACAAAATGATGCTGTTATTAGACTTTGATATCATATTTAGGAAGATATAGGGGCTGATAGTGCAGGGAGTGTACACGCCCACATGGCACTGGCCATACCCACACAGCACTGGACACACCCCCTCTGCTTCTCACTATAGGCCCATGATCATTTTCAGCCCCAGGCCCAAGTGGCCCTTAATCGAGCCCTGCGTCCAGTGCCAGTGTCATTGTGGAGGAGTTACCAGCAAATAGGAGTAAAAAACATTATATGAACATTGTTTCATATGTGCTGTCCATAACTTTTAGATGCTCTGATTGCTTGCACCATTGTTTAGCTCCAGGGCGTAAGACCAAGAGGTCGGCATGGCTGCTCGTCCCTGAAGAGGCTTCCTGCTCTCGGCTCTCTGCTCCCACCAGCATTGTTGCACTGTCAGTGGAGAGGAGTCAGCGAGGCTCAAACAAGTGTAGGCCTGGTTCTGCCTAGCTCCTCCCACTTCCCCACTCGCCTAGACATGAACACCTAGGAGATGGTCGTGTTCTAATACTCTCATTCATGTGCTGGTAACATTCTAAAGCTGTGATTGTTTTACAGGTTATTGTAGCACCACAACACTCCATTTCTTGCTCATTTTTGTGAAACCAGTTTTGTAAAAGGAACGCAATATCAGCTTTAAACCTAGCCAAACACACCAAGGGATCTGCTTACTAAGCCTTGGATGGAGATAAAGGATCTCATTCAGAGTCGGTCGTTGCGGCCGCACGGTCGTACGCCACCGATGTTCATTAAACTGCGCATGCGTAAAGTTCGCAATGCACGTGCGCAAACTAGCTCTTAGAATCAGAAATTTCTCTCTCCTTGAACACAGCCAGGTCGTTAGTTTGAGTGACAGAATGAACCGTTTGTGGGTGGTAACAGGGGAAGGTGCTTGAAAACGGGGGAGTGGAGATCCGAACGCAGGCGTGCCTAATTATGCGAACGGCGTTTAATGGGAGTGCATAATTAACAAAGGAGTGTCATGGCACATGTGACATGGGAGGTACACTGACTTGATCGTAGTGCTTAAGAGAGGGTATGGTCAACCTTAAGCTCTACGACCAGCTCCGATGGTTCCCGATGCTCGCGATTAATCCTTATATCCCAGGAGATGACGTGTGTTGTGATCGAGAAGGGGGCATTATTTAGTCTTACGGCCGCTTCTTACCCTCGGTCGTTCAGCTAACGATCTCATCTTAGGACCGCAACTTGTGATCGCTTAATTTCCATATAAGGCCCCTTTCCCCTACGACCGTGCGCCGCAACGACCGACTCTGAATGAGGTCCAAAGTCTCAGATAATCAGCTCTTAACTGCCAAGGCACAAGCTGTGTTTGAAAAATGACAGGAGCTGATTGGTTGGGACTTTATCTCTGTTCACTTTATCTCCACCCAAAACTCTGCTGCAAAAGTTGGCGCTTCTTTGATAATGACTAGTGGGCATTCTTCAGTATCATTCAGTTTAAAACTATTGATTCATGGTGACAGGTGAACTTTTGAAAAGAGGCACTGGCAGGAGCTGGCATTCTGTCTTGGCACAGAAGGTCAACATCAATTGTGGTATTGGCATCAGCCTTGGGGTGGAACCATTTCTACCCAGCTAGGTCAGACATGAAATTAATGCTGAGCTGTTTTATTTATCTGTGTGCAATAATGGAGCCTGGCTGTCTACAGTCAGTCTGTTCTTGCTAAGGCTGTGTTGGTAATATTTATGTTTCTGTAAAGTCACAAGGTAACATGGAGTGAGAGCAGTTTATGAAGCCTCACAGTGTGCCTGGCTCACATCTGTGCTCATTTAGTAATCTGACCATGTGCTTAAAAAATAGCTTGAGCTGGAAGACAAGACTTCCCAACCTAGATAAATTAAACTTAATCCGTTAAGCAATAAACTAAACATGCATCACATGACACTGCGTTTACGTATTGGAAGTTCCTACAGCGACTTAGCAAAGGGAGGACAGCTTATAAAGATCAGGAAATAGGTTTGCACACCGTGTGGTCAGTTACAGATAGGTAGACTGATGCAGATTTGAATACGTGTCAGTTTTGCGCACAGATCTTGCGTGTTTTCGCGCTATGCATGCTCCAAAACCAAGCGAACGCAGCTCCGGGCCTTATTCAGAGATGCTCGTAAGTCGTAAAACATTGGGTTTTCGTACATCTCCGATGGTGGAACACCTGCACATGAGCAGGACCCGTTCTGCGCACGAACGAATACTGCAAGATCGTACGCAGTGCCCCCAAGCCGCAGCAAGATTGACATGCTGCAGTCGTTTGAGGGCGCCGAGACGGCTCCTCCGTAGGTCGCGATGTTGATTCGATGCTGCATATTTGGACGCAGGAGTCGGATTGCAGATGCTGGCAGGAGGCTGCAGGTCCATGGGATGCATCATTTAAAAAATTTAGGTTCTACATCACTATTGTCGGGTCCCATTATAATTCACATTTATGCAATGCCCCTTAACTGCCCATTAGACCTCCCCAGATGACCCTTATACACCTATCAGATGTCCCCACATGCCCCTGCCACCAATAGTTACCTTGATCAGAGCTTATTGTGACCCGACACTTGTCAGAGGGGGGGCTAAGGGGCAAATTCAATTAGCCGCAATAAGCCGTTTTTGGTGAAAAAGTATCGCCGATGATGTCATTTCGCAAGGCGAAATCTTCTCCCTGTGTTCAATTTCAAAGACTTTTTGCCTACACAGAAAGTCAATGCATTGGCATAGGCGAAAAATATTCGCCTAGAGTATGAAACCAGGCGGAAAAAAGTGCAGAATTGCGGTTTTGGGGTGCAAAGGTGGGGAAACCACCCTGCACCCTTGGGACAGGTCTCCAAAGGTTACCTGCATCAAAAAAATTCTTACAAAATTTGAAGAATACCCCAAAAAATTACATTGAAAAAGTGGGCGAAAAAAAACAAAGTCGGGTTACAAACTTAAAAACTAGCGAAATAAGCTTTTGGGAGGTCTGCAAGAATGGGGGAGTTTTTTTTATTGCAGGTGCTTGTTGAAGATGCGTTTTTTACATTTTTTAAAACTTCACTTTTGCGATTTTTAACCATGCTTGCACCCATTTTCATGTACCCCAAATTTGCTGGGATGAGTTATTTTCTCCAGAAAAAAACCTGCTAAATGCTATTCTTCACCACTTGTGCAAAGATGCTAATTAGCAGCTATTGAGAGCATTTAAGTACCCCAAATACCTTCAGCAGGGCTATTCGGGGGTATCTACATTGATCCCCAATGTTAGTGCATCTTTCGGGGGGTGTCAGGCCAATTTCCCCAAATCTGACAGCACTTTCCACCTGTTTGAATTTCGCCGGGTCCCGTTTTCGCATCCTTTGGAATTGAATAGGGCGAAAAGCGGGGCTGCGCACGGAAAGTTTTTGCCCCCAAAACACGCGTAGTCGGTGAAAAGTACGGCAGGCGAAACCTTTCCGACTTTTCGCGTCTAATTGAATATGCCTCTAAGACTGAAGCTGTAATAGGATGTACACCAGAGCATTGCTATTACAGAGAACACAGATGACAGAGAAAGCAGTTATATTACATGTATCAGGAGATACATCAATCTCCCCGAGAAAGCTCAGGGAGGTTGAGCCTCTGGTGAGTGATAGTAGGAGAACACTAGGACACATGCCTGTCTACAAGAACATCTGGGCCAAGACCATGACGCTTATATTGCATATTGAATGTTTCTCAAGCACAAGCCCTGTATCCTTTAAGTTGTAAAGTTACAGAGTGGGTGGTATGATAATGGTTTTGTGGCGGTGGAATGGGGTAACATAGAATGCTGTCTGATTGGCTGGAGTGAATCCTGGTTATTTTTCATGAATAAGTCCAGCACTTCATGTTAAAATGCGAACTCTGCACAGTACTTGGGTCTTTGTAATATAACCACACCCCCAAATAACTTCAATATACCCCAAGAGAACATTAATATACAACCCCATACATCTAATACAGCCCCCACCTCACATGCTCTGTTCCTGCTGCCTATCCGCCTACCATTTATCTGAGCTCCTAACTCTGTTCCTGCTGCCTATCCGCTTACCATTTGTCTGAGCTCCTAACTCTGTTCCTGCTGCCTATCCGCCTACCATTTGTCTGAGCTCCTAACTCTGTTCCTGCTGCCTATCCGCCTACCATTTGTCTGAGCTCCTAACTCTGTTCCTGCTGCCTATCCGCCTACCATTTGTCTGAGCTCCTAACTCTGTTCCTGCTGCCTATCCGCCTACCATTTATCTGAACTCCTAACTGTTCCTGCTGCCTATCCGCCTACCATTTGTCTGAGCTCCTAACTCTGTTCATGCTGCCTATCCGCCTACCATTTATCTGAACTCCTAACTGTTCCTGCTGCCTATCCGCCTACCATTTGTCTGAGCTCCTAACTCTGTTCCTGCTGCCTATCCGCCTACCATTTGTCTGAGCTCCTAACTCTGTTCCTGCTGCCTATCCGCCTACCATTTGTCTGAGCTCCTAACTCTGTTCCTGTTGCCTATCCGCTTACCATTTGTCTGAACTCCTAACTCTGTTCCTGCTACCTATCTGCCTTACTTTTGTCTGAGACTCTGAGCTCCTAACTCCGTTTCTGCTGCCTATCTGCCTACCATTTATCTGAGCCGCTATCTCTGTTCCTGCTGCCTATCCGCCTACCATTTGTCTGAGCTCCTAACTCTGTTCCTGCTGCCTATCCGCCTACCATTTGTCTGAGCTCCTAACTCTGTTCCTGCTGCCTATCCGCCTACCATTTGTCTGAGCTCCTAACTCTGTTTCTGCTGCCTATCCGCCTACCATTTGTCTGAGCTCCTAACTCTGTTTCTGCTGCCTATCCGCCTACCATTTGTCTGAGCTCCTAATTCTGTTCCTGCTGCCTATCCGCCTACCATTTGTCAGAGCTCCTAACTCTGTTCCCGCTGCCTATCCGCCTACCATTTGTCTGAGCCCCTAACTCTGTTCCCGCTGCCTATCCGCCTACCATTTGTCTGAGCTCCTAACTCTGTTCCTGCTGCCTATCCACCTACCATTTGTCTGAGCCCCTAACTCTGTTCCCGCTGCCTATCCGCCTACCATTTGTCTGAGCCCCTAACTCTGTTCCCGCTGCCTATCCGCCTACCATTTGTCTGAGCTCCTAACTCTGTTCCCGCTGCCTATCCGCCTACCATTTGTCTGAGCTCCTAACTCTGTTCCCGCTGCCTATCCGCCTACCATTTGTCTGAACTCCTAACTCTGTTCCTGCTACCTATCTGCCTTACTTTTGTCTGAGACTCTGAGCTCCTAACTCTGTTTCTGCTGCCTATCCGCCTACCATTTATCTGAGCCGCTATCTCTGTTCCTGCTGCCTATCCGCCTACCATTTGTCTGAGCTCCTAACTCTGTTCCTGCTGCCTATCCGCCTACCATTTGTCTGAGCTCCTAACTCTGTTCCTGCTGCCTATCCGCCTACCATTTGTCTGAGCTCCTAACTCTGTTTCTGCTGCCTATCCGCCTACCATTTGTCTGAGCTCCTAACTCTGTTTCTGCTGCCTATCCGCCTACCATTTGTCTGAGCTCCTAATTCTGTTCCTGCTGCCTATCCGCCTACCATTTGTCAGAGCTCCTAACTCTGTTCCCGCTGCCTATCCGCCTACCATTTGTCTGAGCCCCTAACTCTGTTCCCGCTGCCTATCCGCCTACCATTTGTCTGAGCTCCTAACTCTGTTCCTGCTGCCTATCCACCTACCATTTGTCTGAGCCCCTAACTCTGTTCCCGCTGCCTATCCGCCTACCATTTGTCTGAGCCCCTAACTCTGTTCCCGCTGCCTATCCGCCTACCATTTGTCTGAGCTCCTAACTCTGTTCCCGCTGCCTATCCGCCTACCATTTGTCTGAGCTCCTAACTCTGTTCCCGCTGCCTATCCGCATACCATTTGTCTGAGCTCCTAACTCTGTTCCCGCTGCCTATCCGCCTACCATTTGTCTGAGCTCCTAACTCTGTTCCCGCTGCCTATCCGCCTACCATTTGTCTGAGCCCTAACTCTGTTTCTGCTGCCTATCCGCCTACTATTTGTCTGAGCTCCTAACTCTGTTCCTGCTGCCTATCCGCCTACCATTTGTCTGAGCCCCTAACTCTGTTCCCGCTGCCTATCCGCCTACCATTTGTCTGAGCTCCTAATTCTGTTCCTGCTGCCTATCCGCCTACCATTTGTCTGAGCTCCTAACTCTGTTCCTGCTGCCTATCCGCCTACCATTTGTCTTGAGCCCCTAACTCTGTTCCTGCTGCCTATCCGCCTACCATTTGTCTGAGCCTCTAACTCTGTTCCTGCTGCCTATCCACCTACCATTTGTCTGAGCCCCTAACTCTGTTCCTGCTGCCTATCCACCTACTATTTGTCTGAGCCCCTAACTCTGTTCCTGCTGCCTATCCGCCTACTATTTGTCTGAGCCCCTAACTCTGTTCCTGCTGCCTATCCGCCTACTATTTGTCTGAGCCCCTAACTCTGTTCCTGCTGCCTATCCGCCTACTATTTGTCTGAGCCCCTAACTCTGTTCCTGCTGCCTATCCGCCTACCATTTGTCTGAGCTCCTAACTGTTCCTGCTGCCTATCCGCCTACCATTTGTCTGAGCTCCTAACTCTGTTCCTGCTGCCTATCCACCTACCATTTATCTGAACTCCTAACTGTTCCTGCTGCCTATCCGCCTACTATTTGTCTGAGCTCCTAACTCTGTTCCTGCTGCCTATCCGCCTACCATTTGTCTGAGCTCCTAACTCTGTTCCTGCTGCCTATCCGCCTACCATTTGTCTGAGCCCCTAACTCTGTTCCTGCTGCCTATCCGCCTACCATTTATCTGAGCTCCTAACTATTCCTGCTGCCTATCCGCCTACCATTTGTCTGAGCTCCTAACTCTGTTCCTGCTGCCTATCCGCCTACCATTTGTCTGAGCTCCTAATTCTGTTCCTGCTGCCTATCCGCCTACCATTTGTCTGAGCTCCTAACTCTGTTCCTGCTGCCTATCCGCCTACCATTTGTCTGAGCTCCTAACTCTGTTCCTGCTGCCTATTCGCCTACCATTTGTCTTGAGCCCCTAACTCTGTTCCTGCTGCCTATCCGCCTACCATTTGTCTGAGCCTCTAACTCTGTTCCTGCTGCCTATCCGCCTACCATTTGTCTGAGCCCCTAACTCTGTTCCTGCTGCCTATCCACCTACTATTTGTCTGAGCCCCTAACTCTGTTCCTGCTGCCTATCCGCCTACTATTTGTCTGAGCCCCTAACTCTGTTCCTGCTGCCTATCCGCCTACTATTTGTCTGAGCCCCTAACTCTGTTCCTGCTGCCTATCCGCCTACCATTTGTCTGAACTCCTAACTGTTCCTGCTGCCTATCCGCCTACCATTTGTCTGAGCTCCTAACTCTGTTCCTGCTGCCTATCCGCCTACCATTTATCTGAACTCCTAACTGTTCCTGCTGCCTATCCGCCTACTATTTGTCTGAGCTCCTAACTCTGTTCCTGCTGCCTATCCGCCTACCATTTGTCTGAGCTCCTAACTCTGTTCCTGCTGCCTATCCGCCTACCATTTGTCTGAGCCCCTAACTCTGTTCCTGCTGCCTATCCGCCTACCATTTATCTGAGCTCCTAACTATTCCTGCTGCCTATCCGCCTACCATTTGTCTGAGCTCCTAACTCTGTTCCTGCTGCCTATCCGCATACCATTTGTCTGAGCCCCTAACTCTGTTCCCGCTGCCTATCCGCCTACCATTTGTCTGAGCCCCTAACTCTGTTCCTGCTGCCTATCCGCCTACCATTTGTCTGAGCCCCTAACTCTGTTCCTGCTGCCTATCCGCCTACCATTTGTCTGAGCCCTAACTCTGTTTCTGCTGCCTATCCGCCTACCATTTGTCTGAGCCCCTAACTCTGTTCCTGCTGCCTATCCGCCTACCATTTGTCTGAGCCCCTAACTCTGTTCCCGCTGGCTATCCGCCTACCATTTGTCTGAGCCCCTAACTCTGTTCCCGCTGCCTATCCGCCTACCATTTGTCTGAGCTCCTAACTCTGTTCCCGCTACCTATCCGCCTACCATTTGTCTGAGCTTCTAAATCTGTTCCCGTTGCCTATCCGCCTACCATTTGTCTGAGCTCCTAACTCTGTTCCTGCTGCCTATCCGCCTACCATTTGTCTGAGCCCTAACTCTATTTCTGCTGCCTATCCGCCTACCATTTGTCTGAGCCCCTAACTCTGTTCCCGCTGCCTATCCGCCTACCATTTGTCTGAGCCCCTAACTCTGTTCCCGCTGCCTATCTGCCTACCATTTGTCTGAGCCCCTAACTCTGTTCCCGCTGCCTATCCGCCTACCATTTGTCTGAGCTCCTAACTCTGTTCCCGCTGCCTATCCACCTACCATTTGTCTGAGCCCCTATCTCTGTTCCTGCTGCCTATCTGCCTACCATTTGTCTGAGCTCCTAACTCTGTTCCTGCTGCCTATCCGCCTACCATTTGTCTGAGCCCCTAACTCTGTTCCCGCTGCCTATCCGCCTACCATTTGTCTGAGCCCCTAACTCTGTTCCCGCTGCCTATCCGCCTACCATTTGTCTGAGCTCCTAACTTTGTTCCCGCTGCCTATCCGCCTACCATTTGTCTGAGCTCCTAACTCTGTTCCCGCTGCCTATCCGCCTACCATATGTCTGAGCTTATAAATCTGTTCCCGCTGCCTATCCGCCTACCATTTGTCTGAGCTCCTAACTCTGTTCCTGCTTCCTATCCGCCTACCATTTGTCTGAGCCCCTAACTCTGTTCCCGCTGCCAATCCGCCTACCATTTGTCTGAGCCCCTAACTCTGTTCCCGCTGCCTATCCGCCTACTATTTGTCTGAGCTCCTAACTCTGTTCCTGCTGCCTATCCGCCTACCATTTGTCTGAGCCCCTAACTCTGTTCCTGCTGCCTATCCGCCTACCATTTGTCTGAGCCCCTAACTCTGTTCCCGCTGCCTATCCGCCTACCATTTGTCTGAGCTCCTAACTTTGTTCCCGCTGCCTATCCGCCTACCATTTGTCTGAGCTCCTAACTCTGTTCCCGCTGCCTATCCGCCTACCATTTGTCTGAGCTTTTAAATCTGTTCCCGCTGCCTATCCGCCTACCATTTGTCTGAGCTCCTAACTCTGTTCCTGCTGCCTATCCGCCTACCATTTGTCTGAGCTCCTAACTCTGTTCCTGCTGCCTATCCGCCTACCATTTGTCTGAGCTTTTAAATCTGTTCCCGCTGCCTATCCGCCTACCATTTGTCTGAGCTCCTAACTCTGTTCCTGCTGCCTATCCGCCTACCATTTGTCTGAGCCCCTAACTCTGTTCCCGCTGCCTATCCGCCTACCATTTGTCTGAGCCCCTAACTCTGTTCCCGCTGCCTATCCGCCTACTATTTGTCTGAGCTCCTAACTCTGTTCCTGCTGCCTATCCGCCTACCATTTGTCTGAGCCCCTAACTCTGTTCCTGCTGCCTATCCGCCTACCATTTGTCTGAGCCCCTAACTCTGTTCCCGCTGCCTATCCGCCTACCATTTGTCTGAGCTCCTAACTTTGTTCCCGCTGCCTATCCGCCTACCATTTGTCTGAGCTCCTAACTCTGTTCCCGCTGCCTATCCGCCTACCATTTGTCTGAGCTTTTAAATCTGTTCCCGCTGCCTATCCGCCTACCATTTGTCTGAGCTCCTAACTCTGTTCCCGCTGCCTATCCGTCTACCATTTGTCTGAGCTCCTAACTCTGTTCCCGCTGCCTATCCGCCTACCATTTGTCTGAGCTCCTAACTCTGTTCCTGCTGCCTATCCGCCTACCATTTGTCTGAGCCCTAACTCTGTTTCTGCTGCCTATCCGCTTACCATTTGTCTGAGCTCCTAACTCTGTTCCCGCTGCCTATCCGCCTACCATTTGTCTGAGCTCCTAACTCTGTTCCCGCTGCCTATCCGCCTACCATTTGTCTGAGCCCCTAACTCTGTTCCCACTGCCTATCCGCCTACCATTTGTCTGAGCTCCTAATTCTGTTCCCGCTGCCTATCCGCCTACCATTTGTCTGAGCTCCTAACTCTGTTCCTGCTGCCTATCCGCCTACCATTTGTCTGAGCTCCTAACTCTGTTCCTGCTGCCTATTCGCCTACCATTTGTCTGAGCCCCTAACTCTGTTCCTGCTGCCTATCCGCCTATTTGTCTGAGCTCCTAACTCTGTTCCTGTTGCCTATCCGCCTACTATTTGTCTGAGCCCCTAACTCTGTTCCTGCTGCCTATCTGCCTACTCTTTGTCTGTGCTCCTAACTCTGTTCCTGCTGCCTATCCGCCTACCATTTGTCTGAGCTCATAACTCTGTTCCTGCTGCCTATCCGCCTACTATTTGTCTGAGCTCCTAACTCTGTTCCTGCTGCCTATCCGCCTACCATTTGTCTGAGCTCCTAACTCTGTTCCTGCTGCCTATCCGCCTACCATTTGTCTGAGCTCCTAACTCTGTTCCCGCTGCCTATCCGACTACCATTTGTCTGAGCTCCTAACTCTGTTCCCGCTGCCTATCCGACTACCATTTGTCTGAGCTCCTAACTCTGTTCCCGCTGCCTATCCGCCTACCATTTGTCTGAGCTCCTAACTCTGTTCCCGCTGCCTACCCGCCAACCATTTGTCTGAGCTCCTAACTCTGTTCCCGCTGCCTATCCGCCTACCATTTGTCTGAGCTCCTTACTCTGTTCCTGCTGCCCATCCGCCTACCATTTGTCTGAACCCTAACTCTGTTTCTGCTGCCTATCCGCCTACCATTTGTCTGAGCTCCTAACTCTGTTCCCGCTGCCTATCCGCCTACCATTTGTCTGAGCTCCTAACTCTGTTCCTGCTGCCTATCCGCCTACCATTTGTCTGAGCCCCTAACTCTGTTCCTGCTGCCTATCCGCCTACCATTTGTCTGAGCCCCTAACTCTGTTCCCGCTGCCTATCCGCCTACCATTTGTCTGAGCCCCTAACTCTGTTCCCGCTGCCTATCTGCCTACCATTTGTCTGAGCCCCTAACTCTGTTCCCGCTGCCTATCCGCCTACCATTTGTCTGAGCTCCTAACTCTGTTCCCGCTGCCTATCCACCTACCATTTGTCTGAGCCCCTATCTCTGTTCCTGCTGCCTATCTGCCTACCATTTGTCTGAGCTCCTAACTCTGTTCCTGCTGCCTATCCGCCTACCATTTGTCTGAGCCCCTAACTCTGTTCCCGCTGCCTATCCGCCTACCATTTGTCTGAGCCCCTAACTCTGTTCCCGCTGCCTATCCGCCTACCATTTGTCTGAGCTCCTAACTTTGTTCCCGCTGCCTATCCGCCTACCATTTGTCTGAGCTCCTAACTCTGTTCCCGCTGCCTATCCGCCTACCATATGTCTGAGCTTATAAATCTGTTCCCGCTGCCTATCCGCCTACCATTTGTCTGAGCTCCTAACTCTGTTCCTGCTTCCTATCCGCCTACCATTTGTCTGAGCCCCTAACTCTGTTCCCGCTGCCAATCCGCCTACCATTTGTCTGAGCCCCTAACTCTGTTCCCGCTGCCTATCCGCCTACTATTTGTCTGAGCTCCTAACTCTGTTCCTGCTGCCTATCCGCCTACCATTTGTCTGAGCCCCTAACTCTGTTCCTGCTGCCTATCCGCCTACCATTTGTCTGAGCCCCTAACTCTGTTCCCGCTGCCTATCCGCCTACCATTTGTCTGAGCTCCTAACTTTGTTCCCGCTGCCTATCCGCCTACCATTTGTCTGAGCTCCTAACTCTGTTCCCGCTGCCTATCCGCCTACCATTTGTCTGAGCTTTTAAATCTGTTCCCGCTGCCTATCCGCCTACCATTTGTCTGAGCTCCTAACTCTGTTCCTGCTGCCTATCCGCCTACCATTTGTCTGAGCTCCTAACTCTGTTCCTGCTGCCTATCCGCCTACCATTTGTCTGAGCTTTTAAATCTGTTCCCGCTGCCTATCCGCCTACCATTTGTCTGAGCTCCTAACTCTGTTCCTGCTGCCTATCCGCCTACCATTTGTCTGAGCCCCTAACTCTGTTCCCGCTGCCTATCCGCCTACCATTTGTCTGAGCCCCTAACTCTGTTCCCGCTGCCTATCCGCCTACTATTTGTCTGAGCTCCTAACTCTGTTCCTGCTGCCTATCCGCCTACCATTTGTCTGAGCCCCTAACTCTGTTCCTGCTGCCTATCCGCCTACCATTTGTCTGAGCCCCTAACTCTGTTCCCGCTGCCTATCCGCCTACCATTTGTCTGAGCTCCTAACTTTGTTCCCGCTGCCTATCCGCCTACCATTTGTCTGAGCTCCTAACTCTGTTCCCGCTGCCTATCCGCCTACCATTTGTCTGAGCTTTTAAATCTGTTCCCGCTGCCTATCCGCCTACCATTTGTCTGAGCTCCTAACTCTGTTCCCGCTGCCTATCCGTCTACCATTTGTCTGAGCTCCTAACTCTGTTCCCGCTGCCTATCCGCCTACCATTTGTCTGAGCTCCTAACTCTGTTCCTGCTGCCTATCCGCCTACCATTTGTCTGAGCCCTAACTCTGTTTCTGCTGCCTATCCGCTTACCATTTGTCTGAGCTCCTAACTCTGTTCCCGCTGCCTATCCGCCTACCATTTGTCTGAGCTCCTAACTCTGTTCCCGCTGCCTATCCGCCTACCATTTGTCTGAGCCCCTAACTCTGTTCCCGCTGCCTATCCGCCTACCATTTGTCTGAGCTCCTAATTCTGTTCCCGCTGCCTATCCGCCTACCATTTGTCTGAGCTCCTAACTCTGTTCCTGCTGCCTATCCGCCTACCATTTGTCTGAGCTCCTAACTCTGTTCCTGCTGCCTATTCGCCTACCATTTGTCTGAGCCCCTAACTCTGTTCCTGCTGCCTATCCGCCTATTTGTCTGAGCTCCTAACTCTGTTCCTGCTGCCTATCCGCCTACTATTTGTCTGAGCCCCTAACTCTGTTCCTGCTGCCTATCTGCCTACTCTTTGTCTGTGCTCCTAACTCTGTTCCTGCTGCCTATCCGCCTACCATTTGTCTGAGCTCATAACTCTGTTCCTGCTGCCTATCCGCCTACTATTTGTCTGAGCTCCTAACTCTGTTCCTGCTGCCTATCCGCCTACCATTTGTCTGAGCTCCTAACTCTGTTCCTGCTGCCTATCCGCCTACCATTTGTCTGAGCTCCTAACTCTGTTCCCGCTGCCTATCCGACTACCATTTGTCTGAGCTCCTAACTCTGTTCCCGCTGCCTATCCGACTACCATTTGTCTGAGCTCCTAACTCTGTTCCCGCTGCCTATCCGCCTACCATTTGTCTGAGCTCCTAACTCTGTTCCCGCTGCCTACCCGCCAACCATTTGTCTGAGCTCCTAACTCTGTTCCCGCTGCCTATCCGCCTACCATTTGTCTGAGCTCCTTACTCTGTTCCTGCTGCCCATCCGCCTACCATTTGTCTGAACCCTAACTCTGTTTCTGCTGCCTATCCGCCTACCATTTGTCTGAGCTCCTAACTCTGTTCCCGCTGCCTATCCGCCTACCATTTGTCTGAGCTCCTAACTCTGTTCCTGCTGCCTATCCGCCTACCATTTGTCTGAGCCCCTAACTCTGTTCCTGCTGCCTATCCGCCTACCATTTGTCTGAGCCCCTAACTCTGTTCCCGCTGCCTATCCGCCTACCATTTGTCTGAGCTCCTAACTTTGTTCCCGCTGCCTATCCGCCTACCATTTGTCTGAGCTCCTGACTCTGTTCCCGCTGCCTATCCGCCTACCATTTGTCTGAGATTTTAAATCTGTTCCCGCTGCCTATCCGCCTTCCATTTGTCTGAGCTCCTAACTCTGTTCCTGCTGCCTATCCGCCTACCATTTGTCTGAGCCCTAACTCTGTTTCTGCTGCCTATCCGCCTACCAGTTGTCTGAGCCCCTAACTCTGTTCCCGCTGCCTATCCGCCTACCATTTGTCTGAGCTCCTAACTCTGTTCCCGCTGCCTATCCGCCTACCATTTGTCTGAGCTCCTAACTCTGTTCCCGCTGCCTATCCGCCTACCATTTGTCTGAGCTCCTAACTCTGTTCCCGCTGCCTATCCGCCTACCATTTGTCTGAGCTCCTAACTCTGTTCCTGCTGCCTATCCGCCTACCATTTGTCTGAGCCCTAACTCTGTTTCTGCTGCCTATCCGCCTACCATTTGTCTGAGCTCCTAACTCTGTTCCCGCTGCCTATCCGCCTACCATTTGTCTGAGCTCCTAACTCTGTTCCCGCTGCCTATCCGCCTACCATTTGTCTGAGCTCCTAACTCTGTTCCTGCTGCCTATCCGCCTACCATTTGTCTGAGCCCCTAACTCTGTTCCCGCTGCCTATCCGCCTACCATTTGTCTGAGCTCCTAATTCTGTTCCTGCTGCCTATCTGCCTACCCTTTGTCTGAGCTCCTAACTCTGTTCCTGCTGCCTATCCGCCTACCATTTGCCTGAGTTCCTAACTCTATTCCTGCTGCCTATCCGCCTACCATTTTTCTGAGCCCCTAACTCTGTTCCTGCTGCCTATCCGCCTATTTGTCTGAGCTCCTAACTCTGTTCCTGCTGCCTATCCGCCTACTATTTGTCTGAGCCCCTAACTCTGTTCCTGCTGCCTATCTGCCTACTCTTTGTCTGAGCTCCTAACTCTGTTCCTGCTGCCTATCCGCCTACCATTTGTCTGAGCTCATAACTCTGTTCCTGCTGCCTATCCGCCTACTATTTGTCTGAGCTCCTAACTCTGTTCCTGCTGCCTATCCGCCTACCATTTGTCTGAGCTCCTAACTCTGTTCCTGCTTCCTATCCGCCTACCATTTGTCTGAGCTCCTAACTCTGTTCCCGCTGCCTATCCGCCTACCATTTGTCTGAGCTCCTAACTCTGTTCCCGCTGCCTATCCGCCTACCATTTGTCTGAGCTCCTAACTCTGTTCCTGCTGCCTAACCGCCTACCATTTGTCTGAACCCTAACTCTGTTTCTGCTGCCTATCCGCCTACCATTTGTCTGAGCCCCTAACTCTGTTCCCGCTGCCTATCCGCCTACCATTTGTCTGAGCCCCTAACTCTGTTCCCGCTGCCTATCCGCCTACCATTTGTCTGAGCTCCTAACTCTGTTCCTGCTGCCTATCCACCTACCATTTGTCTGAGCCCCTAACTCTGTTCCCGCTGCCTATCCGCCTACCATTTGTCTGAGCCCCTAACTCTGTTCCTGCTGCCTAACCGCCTTCCATTTGTCTGAGCTCCTAACTCTGTTCCCGCTGCCTATCCGCCTACCATTTGTCTGAGCTCCTAACTCTGTTCCCGCTGCCTATCCGCCTACCATTTGTCTGAGCTCCTAACTCTGTTCCCGCTGCCTATCCGCCTACCATTTGTCTGAGCTCCTAACTCTGTTCCTGCTGCCTATCCGCCTACCATTTGTCTGAGCCCTAACTCTGTTTCTGCTTCCTATCCGCCTACCATTTGTCTGAGCTCTTAACTCTGTTCCCGCTGCCTATCCGCCTACCATTTGTCTGAGCCCCTAACTCTGTTCCCGCTGCCTATCCGCCTACCATTTGTCTGAGCTCCTAACTCTGTTCCCGCTGCCTATCCGCCTACCATTTGTCTGAGCTCCTAATTCTGTTCCTGCTGCCTATCCGTCTACCATTTGTCTGAGCTCCTAACTCTGTTCCTGCTGCCTATCCGCCTACCATTTGTCTGAGCTCCTAACTCTGTTCCTGCTGCCTATCCGCCTACCATTTGTCTGAGCCCCTTACTCTGTTCCTGCTGCCTATCTGCCTACTATTTGTCTGAGCCCCTAACTCTGTTCCTGCTGCCTATCCGCCTACTATTTGCCTGAGCTCCTAACTCTGTTCCTGCTGCCTATCTGCCTGCTATTTGTCTGAGCCCCTAACTCTGTTCCTGCTGCCTATCCGACTACTCTTTGTCTGAGCTCCTAACTCTGTTCCTGCTGCCTATCTGCCTACTATTTGTCTGAGCCCCTAACTCTGTTCCTGCTGCCTATCCGCCTACTGTTTGTCTGAGCTCCTAACTCTGTTCCTGCTGCCTATCCGCCTACTATTTGTCTGAGCCCCTAACTCTGTTCCTGCTGCCTATCCGCCTACTATTTGTCTGAGCCCCTAACTCTGTTCCTGCTGCCTATCTGCCTACTATTTGTCTGAGCCCTAACTCTGTTCCTGCTGCCTATCCGCCTACTATTTGTCTGAGCTCCTAACTCTGTTCCTGCTGCCTATCCGCCTACCATTTGTCTGAGCTCCTAACTCTGTTCCTGCTGCCTATTCGCCTACCATTTGTCTGAGCCCCTAACTCTGTTCCTGCTGCCTATCCGCCTATTTGTCTGAGCTCCTAACTCTGTTCCTGCTGCCTATCCGCCTACTATTTGTCTGAGCCCCTAACTCTGTTCCTGCTGCCTATCTGCCTACTCTTTGTCTGTGCTCCTAACTCTGTTCCTGCTGCCTATCCGCCTACCATTTGTCTGAGCTCATAACTCTGTTCCTGCTGCCTATCCGCCTACTATTTGTCTGAGCTCCTAACTCTGTTCCTGCTGCCTATCCGCCTACCATTTTTCTGAGCTCCTAACTCTGTTCCTGCTGCCTATCCGCCTACCATTTGTCTGAGCTCCTAACTCTGTTCCCGCTGCCTATCCGACTACCATTTGTCTGAGCTCCTAACTCTGTTCCCGCTGCCTATCCGACTACCATTTGTCTGAGCTCCTAACTCTGTTCCCGCTGCCTATCCGCCTACCATTTGTCTGAGCTCCTAACTCTGTTCCCGCTGCCTACCCGCCAACCATTTGTCTGAGCTCCTAACTCTGTTCCCGCTGCCTATCCGCCTACCATTTGTCTGAGCTCCTTACTCTGTTCCTGCTGCCCATCCGCCTACCATTTGTCTGAACCCTAACTCTGTTTCTGCTGCCTATCCGCCTACCATTTGTCTGAGCTCCTAACTCTGTTCCCGCTGCCTATCCGCCTACCATTTGTCTGAGCTCCTAACTCTGTTCCTGCTGCCTATCCGCCTACCATTTGTCTGAGCCCCTAACTCTGTTCCTGCTGCCTATCCGCCTACTATTTGCCTGAGCTCCTAACTCTGTTCCTGCTGCCTATCTGCCTGCTATTTGTCTGAGCCCCTAACTCTGTTCCTGCTGCCTATCCGACTACTCTTTGTCTGAGCTCCTAACTCTGTTCCTGCTGCCTATCTGCCTACTATTTGTCTGAGCCCCTAACTCTGTTCCTGCTGCCTATCCGCCTACTATTTGTCTGAGCTCCTAACTCTGTTCCTGCTGCCTATCCGCCTACTATTTGTCTGAGCCCCTAACTCTGTTCCTGCTGCCTATCCGCCTACTATTTGTCTGAGCCCCTAACTCTGTTCCTGCTGCCTATCTGCCTACTATTTGTCTGAGCCCTAACTCTGTTCCTGCTGCCTATCCGCCTACTATTTGTCTGAGCTCCTAACTCTGTTCCTGCTGCCTATCCGCCTACCATTTGTCTGAGCCCTAACTCTGTTTCTGCTGCCTATCCGCCTACCATTTGTCTGAGCTCCTAACTCTGTTCCCGCTGCCTATCCGCCTACCATTTGTCTGAGCTCCTAACTCTGTTCCCGCTGCCTATCCGCCTACCATTTGTCTGAGCTCCTAACTCTGTTCCTGCTGCCTATCCGCCTACCATTTGTCTGAGCCCCTAACTCTGTTCCCGCTGCCTATCCGCCTACCATTTGTCTGAGCTCCTAATTCTGTTCCTGCTGCCTATCCGCCTACCCTTTGTCTGAGTTCCTAACTCTATTCCTGCTGCCTATCCGCCTACCATTTTTCTGAGCCCCTAACTCTGTTCCTGCTGCCTATCCGCCTATTTGTCTGAGCTCCTAACTCTGTTCCTGCTGCCTATCCGCCTACTATTTGTCTGAGCCCCTAACTCTGTTCCTGCTGCCTATCTGCCTACTCTTTGTCTGAGCTCCTAACTCTGTTCCTGCTGCCTATCCGCCTACCATTTGTCTGAGCTCATAACTCTGTTCCTGCTGCCTATCCGCCTACTATTTGTCTGAGCTCCTAACTCTGTTCCTGCTGCCTATCCGCCTACCATTTGTCTGAGCTCCTAACTCTGTTCCTGCTTCCTATCCGCCTACCATTTGTCTGAGCTCCTAACTCTGTTCCCGCTGCCTATCCGCCTACCATTTGTCTGAGCTCCTAACTCTGTTCCTGCTGCCTATCCGCCTACCATTTGTCTGAGCTCCTAACTCTGTTCCCGCTGCCTATCCGCCTACCATTTGTCTGAGCTCCTAACTCTGTTCCCGCTGCCTATCCGCCTACCATTTGTCTGAGCTCCTAACTCTGTTCCTGCTGCCTATCCGCCTACCATTTGTCTGAGCTCCTAACTCTGTTCCTGCTTCCTATCCGCCTACCATTTGTCTGAGCTCCTAACTCTGTTCCCGCTGCCTATCCGCCTACCATTTGTCTGAGCTCCTAACTCTGTTCCCGCTGCCTATCCGCCTACCATTTGTCTGAGCTCCTAACTCTGTTCCTGCTGCCTATCCGCCTACCATTTGTCTGAGCCCTAACTCTGTTTCTGCTGCCTATCCGCCTACCATTTGTCTGAGCTCCTAACTCTGTTCCCGCTGCCTATCCGCCTACCATTTGTCTGAGCTCCTAACTCTGTTCCCGCTGCCTATCCGCCTACCATTTGTCTGAGCTCCTAACTCTGTTCCTGCTGCCTATCCGCCTACCATTTGTCTGAGCCCCTAACTCTGTTCCCGCTGCCTATCCGCCTACCATTTGTCTGAGCTCCTAATTCTGTTCCTGCTGCCTATCCGCCTACCCTTTGTCTGAGCTCCTAACTCTGTTCCTGCTGCCTATCCGCCTACCATTTGTCTGAGTTCCTAACTCTATTCCTGCTGCCTATCCGCCTACCATTTTTCTGAGCCCCTAACTCTGTTCCTGCTGCCTATCCGCCTATTTGTCTGAGCTCCTAACTCTGTTCCTGCTGCCTATCCGCCTACTATTTGTCTGAGCCCCTAACTCTGTTCCTGCTGCCTATCTGCCTACTCTTTGTCTGAGCTCCTAACTCTGTTCCTGCTGCCTATCCGCCTACCATTTGTCTGAGCTCATAACTCTGTTCCTGCTGCCTATCCGCCTACTATTTGTCTGAGCTCCTAACTCTGTTCCTGCTGCCTATCCGCCTACCATTTGTCTGAGCTCCTAACTCTGTTCCTGCTTCCTATCCGCCTACCATTTGTCTGAGCTCCTAACTCTGTTCCCGCTGCCTATCCGCCTACCATTTGTCTGAGCTCCTAACTCTGTTCCCGCTGCCTATCCGCCTACCATTTGTCTGAGCTCCTAACTCTGTTCCTGCTGCCTAACCGCCTACCATTTGTCTGAACCCTAACTCTGTTTCTGCTGCCTATCCGCCTACCATTTGTCTGAGCCCCTAACTCTGTTCCCGCTGCCTATCCGCCTACCATTTGTCTGAGCCCCTAACTCTGTTCCCGCTGCCTATCCGCCTACCATTTGTCTGAGCTCCTAACTCTGTTCCTGCTGCCTATCCACCTACCATTTGTCTGAGCCCCTAACTCTGTTCCCGCTGCCTATCCGCCTACCATTTGTCTGAGCCCCTAACTCTGTTCCCGCTGCCTAACCGCCTTCCATTTGTCTGAGCTCCTAACTCTGTTCCCGCTGCCTATCCGCCTACCATTTGTCTGAGCTCCTAACTCTGTTCCCGCTGCCTATCCGCCTACCATTTGTCTGAGCTCCTAACTCTGTTCCCGCTGCCTATCCGCCTACCATTTGTCTGAGCTCCTAACTCTGTTCCTGCTGCCTATCCGCCTACCATTTGTCTGAGCCCTAACTCTGTTTCTGCTTCCTATCCGCCTACCATTTGTCTGAGCTCTTAACTCTGTTCCCGCTGCCTATCCGCCTACCATTTGTCTGAGCCCCTAACTCTGTTCCCGCTGCCTATCCGCCTACCATTTGTCTGAGCTCCTAACTCTGTTCCCGCTGCCTATCCGCCTACCATTTGTCTGAGCTCCTAATTCTGTTCCTGCTGCCTATCCGTCTACCATTTGTCTGAGCTCCTAACTCTGTTCCTGCTGCCTATCCGCCTACCATTTGTCTGAGCTCCTAACTCTGTTCCTGCTGCCTATCCGCCTACCATTTGTCTGAGCCCCTTACTCTGTTCCTGTTGCCTATCTGCCTACTATTTGTCTGAGCCCCTAACTCTGTTCCTGCTGCCTATCCGCCTACTATTTGCCTGAGCTCCTAACTCTGTTCCTGCTGCCTATCTGCCTGCTATTTGTCTGAGCCCCTAACTCTGTTCCTGCTGCCTATCCGACTACTCTTTGTCTGAGCTCCTAACTCTGTTCCTGCTGCCTATCTGCCTACTATTTGTCTGAGCCCCTAACTCTGTTCCTGCTGCCTATCCGCCTACTATTTGTCTGAGCTCCTAACTCTGTTCCTGCTGCCTATCCGCCTACTATTTGTCTGAGCCCCTAACTCTGTTCCTGCTGCCTATCCGCCTACTATTTGTCTGAGCCCCTAACTCTGTTCCTGCTGCCTATCTGCCTACTATTTGTCTGAGCCCCTAACTCTGTTCCTGCTGCCTATCCGCCTACTATTTGTCTGAGCTCCTAACTCTGTTCCTGCTGCCTATCCGCCTACCATTTGTCTGAGCTCATAACTCTGTTCCTGCTGCCTATCCGCCTACTATTTGTCTGAGCTCCTAACTCTGTTCCTGCTGCCTGTCCGCCTACTATTTGTCTGAGCCCCTAACTCTGTTCCCGCTGCCTATCCGCCTACCATTTGTCTGAGCCCCTAACTCTGTTCCCGCTGCCTATCCGCCTACCATTTGTCTGAGCTCCTAACTCTGTTCCCGCTGCCTATCCGCCTACCATTTGTCTGAGCTCCTAATTCTGTTCCTGCTGCCTATCCGTCTACCATTTGTCTGAGCTCCTAACTCTGTTCCTGCTGCCTATCCGCCTACCATTTGTCTGAGCTCCTAACTCTGTTCCTGCTGCCTATCCGCCTACCATTTGTCTGAGCCCCTTACTCTGTTCCTGTTGCCTATCTGCCTACTATTTGTCTGAGCCCCTAACTCTGTTCCTGCTGCCTATCCGCCTACTATTTGCCTGAGCTCCTAACTCTGTTCCTGCTGCCTATCTGCCTGCTATTTGTCTGAGCCCCTAACTCTGTTCCTGCTGCCTATCCGACTACTCTTTGTCTGAGCTCCTAACTCTGTTCCTGCTGCCTATCTGCCTACTATTTGTCTGAGCCCCTAACTCTGTTCCTGCTGCCTATCCGCCTACTATTTGTCTGAGCTCCTAACTCTGTTCCTGCTGCCTATCCGCCTACTATTTGTCTGAGCCCCTAACTCTGTTCCTGCTGCCTATCCGCCTACTATTTGTCTGAGCCCCTAACTCTGTTCCTGCTGCCTATCTGCCTACTATTTGTCTGAGCCCCTAACTCTGTTCCTGCTGCCTATCCGCCTACTATTTGTCTGAGCTCCTAACTCTGTTCCTGCTGCCTATCCGCCTACCATTTGTCTGAGCTCATAACTCTGTTCCTGCTGCCTATCCGCCTACTATTTGTCTGAGCTCCTAACTCTGTTCCTGCTGCCTGTCCGCCTACTATTTGTCTGAGCCCCTAACTCTGTTCCTGCTGCCTATCCGCCTTCCATTTGTCTGAGCTCATAACTCTGTTCCTGCTTCCTATCCGCCTACTATTTGTCTGAGCTCCTAACTCTGTTCCTGCTGCCTATCCGCCTACCATTTGTCTGAGCCCCTAACTCTGTTCCTGCTGCCTATCCGCCTACCATTTGTCTGAGCCCCTAACTCTGTTCTTGCTGCCTATCCGCCTACTATTTGTCTGAGCTCCTAACTCTGTTCCTGCTGCCTAACCGCCTACCATTTGTCTGAGCTCATAACTCTGTTCCTGCTGCCTATCCGCCTACTATTTGTCTGAGCTCCTAACTCTGTTCCTGCTGCCTATCCGCCTACTATTTGTCTGAGCCCCTAACTCTGTTCCTGCTGCCTATCCGCCTACCATTTGTCTGAGCTCATAACTCTGGTCCTGCTGCCTATCCGCCTACTATTTGTCTGAGCTCCTAACTCTGTTCCTGCTGCCTATCCGCCTACCATTTATCTGAGCCGCTAACTCTGTTCCCGCTGCCTATCCGCCTACTATTTGTCTGAGCTCCTAACTCTGTTCCTGCTGCCTATCCGCCTACCATTTGTCTGAACTCATAACTCTGTTCCTGCTGCCTATCCACCTACCATTTGTCTGAGCTCCTAATTCTGTTCCTGCTGCCTATCCGCCTACCATTTGTCTGAGCTCCTAACTCTGTTCCTGCTGCCTATCCGCCTACCATTTGTCTGAGCTCCTAACTCTGTTCCTGCTGCCTATCCGCCTACTATTTGTCTGAGCTCCTAACTCTGTTCCTGCTGCCTATCCGCCTACCATTTGTCTGAGCTTCTGTCTCAGAGCCTGATTCAGCAAGGAACGCAGTTGCTTATATGTTAGCAATCGGCCTATTGTTACATTCTGCGCATGCATATGCATCGCAGTGCGCGTGCGTGAACTAGCTATTGCGATCGGGGCGGTGATCACAAAGGCTATGCAGACCCATTGCATAGTGTTAGACAGGAAGTGCCGTTTGTGGGTGGTGATGGGGGGGGGGGTCACCTAACGCAGGCAAGCCAGTGCGTGTCAGTGGCGTTGCAGGGGCATGTATAAATTATCCACTGCGATACCATACGCAGCCTGAAGCCTCATAGGCTGCGCTGAAGTAAGCAATTTCTGAGTAATGTCTGACCTGCCTTAACTGTGCGTGAGGCTTCGATGATACTTGATTGTATCAATGTTTTCGCAGTCTTGCTAACCAGTACGGATGTGCATGTAGGTTAAGTGGGCGTCCTTATGTAGTGGTGCGGCGGCATTGTGATTGCTTTGGATTAGCATACTATCGCAGTTGAACTGTGGGCCTGATTCAGAGACGGACGCTGTTTGCAGACGGTCATTCCAAAAAAGGGGCCAGCTATTTAAATTGAGCGCTCGCTCATTTGTGGTTTGTTGACGCCTCTATGTCTGAGCGAGCGAATGAAAAATGCGCTCGCTATTTTGTAAAGACGCCCCTTTGCCGCATCACACGTTATCTCCGGTATTTATTTGATTAATCGGGTACATCGAAAGGCATCTGAACTGCTCGCAGTGCTTGTGGTAGGTTTTTCCTACCGCAATCACTGCGAGCAGTTCAGGATAAAAGACAACCAAGTGACGTGGTCGATGACGCTCCTTTACTAATTATGCACTCCCATTAAACGCCCTTTTTTCCATCTGGCACGCCTGCATTCGGATCTCCACTCCCCCGTTTTCAAGCACCTTCCCCTGTTACCACCCACATACGGTACATTCTGTCAATCAAATTAGCAGCCCCTCGCTGTTTTGCGAGCGCTCAATTTCCGACCGCAATGACTGGTTTGCGCATGTGCATTAAGACCCATACGCATGCACAGTTGTGCGAACATCGCTCAGAGCGGCCGCTTACAAGTGGCTCTGAATCAGGCCCTGTGTGCGTATGCCATATTGCGATTCGTAGTGAATCAGGCCCTCTGTACTTGCTGCCTCCCTTTTGTCTAAGCTCCACGCATTGCCAAGTAATAACTGTTAAACAAAACATTCAATGAAACGGTAACAGTCGTTCTATAAAACGTACTTCTGATTAAGTTATGTTTCAACATGACATCTCTTAAAAAAAAATGCTAAAACATACTAAAATCTAAAAAATATTTACATTTTCTAACTCATTTTGTCATATTTGCCCTTTTGTGTATGTAAGCTATGATATTGCAGAATAATTCATCATTGGCTTGGCACACTCGGAAACAAAATTATTCTGTGCATTTTGCTGCAATCTGAATCAACAAGAAAATGATTGAAACCAGTTGTTGCTAATGTGCGCTGACTTGTTTTCTATTCTTTAAAAAGGTCACCCAGAAGATCACATATGGGTGCCATCTGCAGCACAGAATATTTAAGGAGCAAGTTTACTGCGTATTAAAGTCAGTTTGAAGATAAATCAAAGCTAACTTCATATTGTAGTTTATTTCTTTTACATTGTAACAGACTTGCAAATTGAGGCCAACAAGTGTAAAATTGTGTCTTTTCTTCTTATGAAACTTCCGTGTCCTGGTTTATGGGCGTTTTATAAGCCAGCAGACGTTTTCTTCTGGTTTCTAAGAAATGGTATAAAGTTGAAAGCAGAGAGTCTGCGATTTGTCCTGATTTTTAGATGAGTTTTTTTTTATTAGAGTAGCAAAGAAGGTATTATTTGTTCTAATAATAGTCATGTGATTTCCATTGTGTCAAGCTCACAAAGTTTATAAACTAGGGACAAAGTCTCCAAGGCTTCCTTTCATGCACATCCAAAAGGATGTACCCAGTATCTTCCCCAAGGTCAAAGGAAATTATACTCTTTTCATATGGTCCAGTAAGTCTCTAAAGCTGCAAGCCCCTGAAAATGATCGGAATGTTATTATTAGCATAAATCAGTCTGGTTACCTGTTAGAAGACATGTTGTTTTGTTCTAATTCCATAGTACTCTTCTTCAAGTCGCTAATAATGAGTTTGATAAGTGTTGTGTATCCATGGCAACCACAGACACATGACTATTATGTAATGAGCAGAGAGGCTTTGGAACGGTAGCGGATAGATCCCCTTCAGTAGATGTACCCTGACGTCCTCAGTTACTGTCCAACATCATTAGTTACTATCCACGTGGACATAGAAGGGAACTATAAACCTGTGGCGTGCGAAACGAGCCATCATGCCTGAAGTGTGGCGAGGGAAGCGAGCCTGCAAGGGTACAAATTTCTTCTTTTGGTGGACTTTATGGGCATGGAACCGCACTTCCGCCCTCACTCCACGTCACTTCCAGGTACATCTACTGAAGGGGATCTCTAAACTACTGCTTTGGAACTCTTCTCTTCACAGGATACACTTCATAACCCCATGTCTCGTCCCCTACACTATCCCCTGTTATTTTCTCAGATTAGGTTGCACTCTCCCCATGAATTGATTTCAAAGCTGAAACCAATTGCTCCCGTCTGAGATACCTTTTCTGCAGTGGAGAAAAAAAACCAAACAATTCCCAGGGAAAATTTCCCTCTACAAAACAAAAGTGCAAAGACATAAGGGCAGTCATTTTTTTCTGATGGTACTCAGGAGTACCCGATACCTCCACCTTTTTTTGGTATAGTTGTTAATTCTCATAACTAGTTCCAGGAACAGGGAGAAATCAGGGAAATCATTTCATTAAATGATAAAAAAATAAAATTAGCTTCTGCATACTTGTTTATGGTATGGAATCTACTATAAATCTTGTACCAACTTCAGGTGAGTACCAACACCTTTTTCATGGAAAAATAAGCATTGCGTGAGGGTAAGTAGTAAGGAAGGAAGGACATGATCCTCAGTTCACCCTGCTGAAATGTTTCAGAAAAGGGCCACATAAATTAGTGGGGGCGATGTCAGTGGGAAGATTTTTTTGTATTAAAAGTGGAGTACATAGAAAAGATGCGTATAGTGTATATGCATTGTCCAGCACTCATTACACTTTACAGTGCCCAAAAAATACCTAGCAGTGTCCCCTAGATTGTATTTCATTAGTTGAGATGGGATCAGTATGAATGACCGCCGGACGAGAGCCCAGCGGTCGAAATCCCAACGCCGGCAGGCCGAACAGCGGAGATCCCGACAGAGGTGAGTAAATTACCTAACCCTCCCCTCTTCGATATTTCTACACCTATCAAATATCAATCATCCCTAGCAGGCCTTGTGGCCGCTGGTCACATGACTGCATCCCTTTGCGATATAGTGCAGAGTCATATTACGCTCGTTCACTTCTAATTGCTAGTGTGAAAAAGGCTATCTTGGTAGCTAGTATATATAGCATAGTTCTTTCTCTTTATAATTATACCAAGCAGGCTCCATTCTCATCGCCTGCAATGTTATGGCTGAATAATGTTTTTGGACTCATGGATGTGAAGTATCGGCTGACAGTAGACCTGCCGTCACTGTGTTGTGCTGCAGTCATCCAGACCTATGAACACTTATCACTCCTAGGCCTGCGTGACTCCAACAGTGACAATTCCTCATGGTGACTGAACGTCTCTGATCTGCAGGTTCTCATGTCATTCATAGTAACCAATGAGTCCTTGCACATTGCCATGGGCACCTACAGAGCAGAGTGAAGTAAGTGAATGGGGTGGGTAGTCTGTGCAACATAAGTCAGGGACAGGGAGTTTTGGGGAGGGGAGTATATGTGTTATTTAGTGTGTGTGTGGGGGGAGGCATCTGTGAAACAGACCACTGACAACAGTAGTGGATTCAGGCGGGATGATAGGGGGTGGTGGATTAGAATAGCTTTGACCCTCCTGCACTCTGAGTGGGGCATGTCTGCATAATATATCTGGCAATAGGTATATTTCTCTGCAATATACAGCTGGTAATGTGGTATTATCTCCAGGGCAGCCATTAGAAATCTCAGGCCTTGTTACGAAGAGTGGACATGATGTGTGGGTGAGACCACATCAAGTTGGGACTTTCAGAACCCCATGCACAGATGCTGTGTTGCTGGTGCCACTGAAGGGGGCATGGTCACACCATATTGGAGGCATGGCAGCGGATCTATTGCTTGCCCAGGACCTGTGACAGCACCTCTTGCTGTCTCAATGGGATACATTTACTAAAGTGCTGGTTTTTAGAAGTGGAGATGTTTCCCATAGCAACCAATCAGATTCTTTTTAACATGTATCTAGCACCTTCTACAAGACAATAGCTAGAATTGCTAGGGGCAACATCTCCACTCCTAAAAACCCGCACTTTAGTAATTACACCGCTATAAGTCTAAAGATGGGTGTAATGGAATACATGTCTGACAATGGAAGATCTGATCATATCTATTAGTGTCTACACGTTTAATTCAGATATTTCAAGCACAGGAATGCAGTCATCCTATAACTAATACTGGGGGGTCTATTTACTAAGCAGGGTTAGGAGACAGAGTGAAAAGTGATAACAAAGTAATAAGGTGCCAGCCAATCAGCTCCCAACTGTCATATTTCAAACACAGCCTGTGAGATGGCAGTTAGGAGCTGATTGGCTGGCACCTTATCACTTTCTTATCACTTTTCACTCTGTCTCCTAACACTGCTTAGTAACTAGACCCCTGTATGTGCAGTGGTCTAAATTTGCTGGGTGTAATAATAGTACCAAAAATATATTTATAATCAGGGCCGTAACTAGGGTAGTGCGACCTGTGCCATGGCGCAGGGCACCGCAGGGCAGGGGGCGCTGTTTGGGCCTGTCAATTTCCTGTTTATTATCATTCTCACTTGCAGCTTCCTCTTCTTTTATCCCATCATCTCCTGACCTCCCCTATCTCTTCTCTGGCCCTTCCCCATGTGGCCCTTTTTCAGGTGCACTTCTTATGTCCCTATTTAATAAAATGGGGGGGTGCCAATGCTCTCTCTGGCACAGTGCACCAAAAAGTCTAGATACAGCTCTGTGTATAACAATCATGACTGTTTGCTGGGAATCTTGATGGTTATAATCCGGGTAAGGAACTGGTGGTCATCTGCTTAGGTGAGAGTTGTCATCAATTCATACTTGCCAACCCTCCCTCATTGTCAGGGAGACTCCCTGAAATTGCAGCAATCTCCCTGTCTCCCTGAAGAGTCTACCAATCTCCCTCATTTCACCTTACCCCCATTATGATACTGTTCTATAAAAGAAAAAACAGAGATATATACATTCAAATGGGATCATTAGTATAATTTCCCTGCATTGGTTATTATAAGGCACAATGATCCCTATGGCTACATGCATTTTCTGAGAAGTATCAGTATATTTTCATCAACAAGTGGATCTTACTAACTGCTTTGGGGCTCATTTACATGTGGATGTAAATCAATTTTATGACACGCCTATCAGATGTAGCAGTACACAAAGGGGTGCCGAGAGGGGGGGGGGAGCGGGTACACTTTACCCGGGCCACAGCAATCTCCTCTGCCTGAGGGAGGGAACGATCACACTGATCGCGCCCCCTCTGGCTTTGCACCGAGCTGAGGGGCTCACAGCGCCCCCTCTCCGGCGCACGCGGCGCTGCAAAAAATTTTAATTTTTTTTCTTCAAGGGTGCGTGGCCACGCCTCCCGCGATTAGGCCACGCCCCCTCTATACTGGGGCCCGGCGGCGCTCTCTACAGCCCTGAGGACACGCCCAGTTTAACGCGCGCTAGTAGGTGTTGCTTTCACAATCTCCCTGAAATGCTTTTTCAAAAGTAGGCAAGTATGCAATTGCATTGTAGGAGAAATGCTTTAATGTGCTTTGCATTATAATGTGATTATTGTTAGGTATGATATGCTACAGTATGTTATGATATCCACTACATGTATAGGTCCTTTCGATAAACAGATAGATAGATAGATAGATAGATAGATAGATAGATAGATAGATAAACAGATAGATAGATAGATAGATAGATAGATAAACAGATAGATAGATAGATAGATAGATAGATAGATAGATAGATAGATAGATAGATAGATAGATAGATAGATAGATTAGATAAAATAAAAACATGCGTCAAAGAAAGCCACGCCCATTATTTTGTTGCCACTAAAAATACATTTTGTTCTGCATAGTCAGTACTTTGCACATGAGTAATTAGTGTCATAGTACTTGCTCAACCACATACTATTCTAATACTGCATTGTAAAATATAGTGAGAAGTGTGGTGTCCAGTGTACAAAACCTGCAGAGTAACCAGGTGTAAGGTGCCCATATGTGCTGCAATATTGCCAGACCCTAATTGTGTTTCATGTGTCCACTGATTTACAATATGCAACTGGTTCTGAATGTCGACAGTAAAGGTAGACAAGTTCATTAGGTCGACCATCATTCTTTAGACATGTATTTAGGTCAACAGGGTTAAATGGTTGACATATTGAAAAGCCTCAAAATTCAACATGCCGAAGCTAAAATGTTGACACTTTTTTTTTTTAGCCTAACCCTAAAAATCATTGAAAAAAAACAACGTGTCAGCATTTTAGTGCCGACATGTTAAATGTCAACATTTTGAATGTGTTCACAATTTAACCTGGTTGACTTAAAAATAAAGCTGTTCAGCATTTGTGGGCTACATGCAAAAGCAGCCAGTATTTACCCTGTATGGAATAAATAAATACATTATTTGCAACCATTATAGTGCAACATGGTTTGTCCACATGCAAAGTTACTGTTTTTTCTTTTTTGCTTGTTCCCAACTCAGAATCAGCACCGATGTCTTTCCTGTATTACAGTGTAGTAGAAATGTAAGGCTTGTGTGTATGTGGAGCGTGTATGGTTCATTTAAGGGAGAGGATGGGGTCTTTGAATATTATGTATAAAGCTTCAGCAGCGCCATTTTCGGTCAGCAGGAGATGCAAAGATAAGGAGGTGCGATCTAGTACGTTGGTGCCACAGTCATATCAGTCTACTCCTTTCAGGTAACCAGTGACAAGCGGTGAGGTCAAAGGCTGGGGAGGCACACATGTATAAAAATGCAGTTTTTATATAAAAAATCTGGAGCATAACAGGGAGTGTGATAGGGGTGGGAGTATGACAGGAGAGGCTCTGCCTCCCCTGACTGCATGTCCCTGCAGGTAACGCACCTGGCCCTCTGGGTTCCCTTACATGTGGATGTACGCTATGCAAAATCAGGTGTTCCTGATTTATTAGTATAGTTCTGACTTTCCTCTCAGCTACACTTGAACTCCAAATGCAATGACCTTGTCTTTTTGTCTGGTCTCTTATTCACCTGCCATGAGCATTTACCAGTCCCTGACATTATTTCCACATATGCCCTGCTAGGAGGTGCTGTGATCTGCAATTAGCTCCAAAACACACCTGTAGGGGGCAGCAGTAAATACCAAGCTGCCCAATAGACTCTGTACATCAGGATAGTCACTGGATATTGTTAGAGCCAAAGTAAGTCAAACATATCGATCAATAAATATTGGTGAATAACACTGACATGAATATGATGAATATCGGTAATGTTCTTACCACTGCAATCTAAACAATGAGACACGCCCATGGGTGTAACTACCATAGGTACAAAGTGTGCAGCTGCTTTGGGGCCCAGAGTTGAGGGAGGCTAACTTCCTTGCTAAGGTTAAATGGGGACCCTTATAACCTTTTGCTATGGGGTCTTCAAATACCCAGTTACGCCCTTGGACATGCCAACAGCTTTTTGTGTTTGTAACACACTTTGGACCTGATTCAGGGAGAAATGCAGTTGTTTATGCGCACGCAATCGGTCGATTCTTGCGTACTGCGCATGCGTATGCTTCGTAGTGCACGGACTAGTCACTGCTATCGGGACAGCGATCTTGGAGGATTCGCAGACCCATTGCAGGGTGATTGACAGGAAGTGCCGTTTGTGGGTGGTGATGGGGGGGAGATCGGCCAAATGCAGGCGTGCCAGTGCGTTTATATGGCGTTGTAGGGATGTGCATAAATTAGCCACTGCGATACCATACGCAGCCTGAGGCCTCATTGCGTGCGCTTAAGTAAGCAAATCCTGAGTAAGGTTTGGACTTCATTACCTGTCCGATGTTACTGATTGTTGGTCAAGTATACGGATGTAAGTAAGGGGAAGTGGGAGTCCTTATGTCAGGCTGCGATCGCAATACGAATGCAAACATTTATATATCACCGCTGATATTAGCAACTGCGTTGTATCCATATAAGCAGAATAGTGATCCCTAGTGAATCAGGCCCTTTGTTAATTATGTGATATTCTGGTGAGTTCAGTTATTTCATCACTAAGTATAGCTGAGACAGACCTTTATTAAGGCGATACATTGTAAGACCTTGATAAAGGCCTCCGCAGAGACCAAAATGTGGGAATAAAGATGGTCAATGTATGACTTGCATAGAAAAAAACCCAAATGTATTGTTCTCCCCCAGAGAATGAGATTTCCAAACTTCCTGCAAGAGCCTTCTCGGGTCTCCCCAACTTAGAGTGGCTGGATCTGAGCAAGAACAAACTGGGCGACTCTGGCCTCTCATTTGATGTCTTTAAGGTAAAAGCCTCATCCCGCTGATTACTGAGCACGATATTCCCCTGTGACTTATTATACAGGAAGCTGGTGTTACATTGTAATTTATGACTCACAGATGTTTATGTTTAGAATAAAAGCCTCTGTTGATTACATTTACTACATACCACTTTCTATCTTATTATTCCAAACACATTTTTTTGAAGTGTGAAAATATATATTGTTGTCAATTATTTGTTTGAATACAGGTTGTCTTTGAATACTGCTGACTTCTGGGGTTACTTATTAACAAAGATGTAGCAGCGAATCCTCAGTTGGGTTTTATGAATGCCAATTAGGCACTGGGTTTATTTCCCAGTATTGCATTTGGGTGCAAAATTAGCATCAGCATTACAGCAACCAATCAGCAATTAGCTTCTATCTGTCTTGTTGAAACTTGACAATGAAAGCAAACTTTTGATTGGTTGATATTGTTACATGCAAATTTTGCACCTTAATTTAACGTTGGTTAATGAGACCAAATGAACGCCCAATTCTGATTGGTTGATAATGGTTATTGCACATTTAAATGATTGCTCTTTGAAATAATTAAGTCTGAGACTTTTCCACAGATAGCAACATACCAATGGATGGAAGTTTACCTTGATGTTTGTGTTTTAATTTGGGACATTTTGAATAAATCACATTTCTTTAGCATTTAGTTAAGGCAGCCATTTTATGACCTCTTAATTCACTCATGTAAACAGCATTTTTGAAGCTTTATGTTATCTGTTCTTGTATCTTCATAATGCTGTTGTAAACTGTAGTTCTGTCTATTCCCATGACTAATGAAGCATTGCCTTCCAGAATCTAACCAAACTGAAGCGGCTTAATTTGGACGGTAACCACCTGACTGCACTGCCGCTCCTCCCTCCATCTATTCAGGAACTGAAAGTCAATGACAATATACTCAAGGAACTGAACAGACACAGCTTCCGTGGTAAGAACCCAAATGTGGATGAGCATAACTCAATGTCTTGGGGAGGCAACATAAAATCAATCAGACACCCCTGCACCCCCCCCCCCCTTCCCCTCCTCCTTCCCTCTCTCTCACCTGGGCGTGCTGAGACTGGAGCAACAGCCGCAGATGGTCATGGCCGGGCTGGGACTGTGCTTTATAGCAATAGGCTGCACAGCCCCTGCATCGCAAGGAGGAGGAGGTGTAATGTGCAGTATTTTTACTAAAAGACCATGGTGCAGGGGCCGTGCATCCTATTGCTATAAAAGCACAGCCCCTGGGCGTCTGTGGCCACAGCCTTTAACCATGTTGGTCATCTGCCCACTAGGGTGGCCAAATTTAACAGCTATGGCCTTTTGGTGTTTGTGCCAGACGTTCAGATCACAGGTACTTTAGTCCAGTCAACAGGGGATGACACCCATATGCCAGTAGTCAAATCTGCCAACCAGACCTTTTGCTACTTTCCAAATGTGGATCATTCTCACACATGCCAATCATTTGTGGCAACACACATGGCAATATCTGTTCAATATGCCAATACAGGTGACAATATTGCTGTGTGTTTAACAGCATAAGTAGCAATCAGTTGTTTTGTACACATGATACCAGTATGCCAATACAGGTGACAATATTGCTCTGTGTTTGGCAACATAAGTAGCAATCAGATGTTTCGGTACAGATACCAGTATGCCAATACTGGTGACAATATTGCTCTGTAATTGGCAGTAAAAGTAACAATCAGCTGTTTCGGTACAGATACCAGTATGCCAATATTGCTGATAATATTGTTCTGTGTTTGGCAGCATAAGTAGCAATCAGCTGTTTCGGTACACATGATACCAGTATGCCAATACTGGTGACAATATTGTTCTGTGTTTGGCAGCATAAGTAGCAATCAGCTGTTTCGGTACACATGATACCAGTATGGAAATACAAGTGACAATATTGCTCTGTGTTTGGCAGCATAAGTAGCAATCAGCTGTTTCGGTACACATGATACCAGTATGCCAAAACAGGTGACAATAGTGCTCTGTGTTTGGCAGCATAAGTAGCAATCAGCTGTTTCGGTACACATGATACCAGTATGGAAATACAAGTGACAATATTGCTCTGTGTTTGGCAGCATAAGTAGCAATCAGCTGTTTCGGTACACATGATACCAGTATGCCAAAACAGGTGACAATAGTGCTCTGTGTTTGGCAGCATAAGTAGCAATCAGCTGTTTCGGTACACATGATACCAGTATGCCAATAATGGGGCCAAAATTGCTCTGTGTTTGGCAGCATAAGTAGCAATCAGCTGTTTCGGTACACATGATACCAGTATGCCAATACTGGTGACAATATTGTTCTGTGTTTGGCAACATAAGTAGCAATCAGATGTTTCGGTATAGATATCAGTATGCCAATACTGGTGACAATATTGTTCTGTGTTTGGCAGCATAAGTAGCAATCAGCTGTTTCGGTACACATGATACCAGTATGCCAATACTGGTGACAATATTGCTCTGTGTTTGGCAGCACAAGTAGCAATCAGCTGTTTCGGTACACATGATACCAGTATGCCAATACTGCTGACAATATTGTTCTGTGTTTGGCAACATAAGTAGCAATCAGCTTTCGGTACAGATACCAGTATGCCAATACTGCTGACAATATTACTCTGTGTTTGGCAACATAAGTAGCAATCAACTGTTTCGGTACAGATACCAGTATGCCAATACTGCTGACAATATTACTCTGTGTTTGGCAACATAAGTAGCAGTCAACTGTTTCGGTACAGATACCAGTATGCCAATACTGGTGACAATATTGCTCTGTGTTTGGCAGCACAAGTAGCAATCAGCTGTTTTGGTACACATGATACCAGTATGCCAATACTGCTGACAATATTGTTCTGTGTTTGGCAACATAAGTAGCAATCAACTGTTTCGGTACAGATACCAGTATGCCAATACTGCTGACAATATTGCTCTGTGTTTGGCAGCATAAGTAGCAATCAACTGTTTCGGTACAGATACCAGTATGCCAATACTGCTGACAATATTACTCTGTGTTTGGCAACATAAGTAGCAATCAACTGTTTCGGTACAGATACCAGTATGCCAATACTGCTGACAATATTGCTCTGTGTTTGGCAGCATAAGTAGCAATCAGCTGTTTCGGTACAGATACCAGTATGCCAATACTGGTGACAATATTGCTCTGTGTTTGGTAGCATAAGTAGCAATCAGCTGTTTCGGTACAGATACCAGTATGCCAATACTGCTGACAATATTGTTCTGTGTTTGGCAACATAAGTAGCAATCAGTTGTTTTGTACACATGATACCAGTATGCCAATACAGGTGACAATATTGCTCTGTGTTTGGCAACATAAGTAGCAATCAGATGTTTCGGTACAGATACCAGTATGCCAATACTGGTGACAATATTGCTCTGTAATTGGCAGTAAAAGTGACAATCAGCAGTTTCGGTACAGATACCAGTATGCCAATATTGCTGATAATATTGTTCTGTGTTTGGCAGCATAAGTAGCAATCAGCTGTTTCGGTACACATGATACCAGTATGCCAAAACAGGTGACAATAGTGCTCTGTGTTTGGCAGCATAAGTAGCAATCAGCTGTTTCGGTACACATGATACCAGTATGGAAATACAAGTGACAATATTGCTCTGTGTTTGGCAGCATAAGTAGCAATCAGCTGTTTCGGTACACATGATACCAGTATGCCAAAACAGGTGACAATAGTGCTCTGTGTTTGGCAGCATAAGTAGCAATCAGCTGTTTCGGTACACATGATACCAGTATGCCAATAATGGGGCCAAAATTGCTCTGTGTTTGGCAGCATAAGTAGCAATCAGCTGTTTCGGTACACATGATACCAGTATGCCAATACTGGTGACAATATTGTTCTGTGTTTGGCAACATAAGTAGCAATCAGATGTTTCGGTATAGATATCAGTATGCCAATACTGGTGACAATATTGTTCTGTGTTTGGCAGCATAAGTAGCAATCAGCTGTTTCGGTACACATGATACCAGTATGCCAATACTGGTGACAATATTGCTCTGTGTTTGGCAGCACAAGTAGCAATCAGCTGTTTCGGTACACATGATACCAGTATGCCAATACTGCTGACAATATTGTTCTGTGTTTGGCAACATAAGTAGCAATCAGCTTTCGGTACAGATACCAGTATGCCAATACTGCTGACAATATTACTCTGTGTTTGGCAACATAAGTAGCAATCAACTGTTTCGGTACAGATACCAGTATGCCAATACTGCTGACAATATTACTCTGTGTTTGGCAACATAAGTAGCAATCAACTGTTTCGGTACAGATACCAGTATGCCAATACTGCTGACAATATTGCTCTGTGTTTGGCAGCATAAGTAGCAGTCAACTGTTTCGGTACAGATACCAGTATGCCAATACTGGTGACAATATTGCTCTGTGTTTGGCAGCACAAGTAGCAATCAGCTGTTTTGGTACACATGATACCAGTATGCCAATACTGCTGACAATATTGTTCTGTGTTTGGCAACATAAGTAGCAATCAACTGTTTCGGTACAGATACCAGTATGCCAATACTGCTGACAATATTGCTCTGTGTTTGGCAGCATAAGTAGCAATCAACTGTTTCGGTACAGATACCAGTATGCCAATACTGCTGACAATATTACTCTGTGTTTGGCAACATAAGTAGCAATCAACTGTTTCGGTACAGATACCAGTATGCCAATACTGCTGACAATATTGCTCTGTGTTTGGCAGCATAAGTAGCAATCAGCTGTTTCGGTACAGATACCAGTATGCCAATACTGGTGACAATATTGCTCTGTGTTTGGTAGCATAAGTAGCAATCAGCTGTTTCGGTACAGATACCAGTATGCCAATACTGCTGACAATATTGTTCTGTGTTTGGCAACATAAGTAGCAATCAGCTGTTTCAGTACAGATACCAGTATGCCAATACTGCTGACAATATTGCTCTGTGTTTGGTAGCATAAGTAGCAATCAGCCGTTCGGTACACTTACTTTACCAATAACAGGCCATGACGAATAGTTTCAGGGATAGGGGCTGTAAACTTAAGACAAGGACCTCTATGATTGAAATACTACCTGTGCCAGATGCTAACCCTGGAAGGCAGCGTGAGTGTAGCCAGGCTAATCAGTAGCAGAGAGGTTGTTATATGAAGAGTGGGTTCGAGTCCTGTTACAGTAAGAACAGATTGCTCCTCATTGGATACAGTGAAGCTGTGTTTGGGGAACTACTGTAGGAATTAAGGGTAAATTAAAGTTGAAGATACAAGCAATGTGCAATATATTGTAGAAATTAAACAATATTGCGGGATCAGTACACATTTAAGGACATGTTTGCTATTAAAATGAGATAAAATAATATGTAATATATGCTTAAAATTGCCTGAAGTCTCCTAAATAACACTGGTGCACTGTAGTTAATTAATGAATAATGCCCCCTCCGTTATTCACTCATTTGTCCTTGATGCATTGGTTAGCAAATGAGCCACAGTGACTCTGCAAGTCTGCTTAGGTGACGGTTTGTAGGCTACTCACGTTTGGATCCAGGTGCAACGAAAGAATCTTGCTGAGATTTTGGAGATTCCATCACTTCCTGACACCTGTCGTCATTTACACACTGGTAAAATAAATTCTCATTTGATCACAACCCTCGTAAAACCTACTCTCCGCTTGATTCCATATTTCTTGATCACTTATAATGAGGTTGCAGTCTGATAATCATATTGCTCAGCCACACCATAGCCCTGTTAAGGTAATCCTCATCATTTAACCCTATAGCTAAGTTTTATTGGGGCTGAAAGGCTGGCACCCTTATCAGATAAGGGGATGGAGGGGCTATGTAATAAAGCAATGTTATACCTCTTTTCCACCAAAAACCCAGGTCCGACCTGGGTTTTCAGACATGGGCCCTGATTCAGACCCGCTCATAAGGGCCAGCTGCTCGCAGGTAATGTGGGCGTTTTTTTTTTAATGTCTCACAGAGCTCGCAAAGCTGTGGGAGCCCACCCACAGCTTGTGCAAGCAGCAAGGAGCCCGTCGCGATAATCGCGACCATTGGCCTTGCGACGAGACCCTGTGGTAGGGTCTCAACTGCCACAAGGCCGAGTGGACTTCCTGCTGTAATAGAGCAGGAAGTCCACTGCTGACATCAGTAGTGAGGTCAGTAGTTCCTCCCTCAAATTCCAGGGAACGCCTGGGTTTGGCCAGCCACCCCCCCCTACACGCCTACAAAACGGGGCGAGCTGTCACTCACCATCGACAGCCACCCTGTCTTGTAGCGAGCCCCGTCGTGGTGCATGCGCAGATCACAAACAGCCGCTTGCGAGCGCTCTGAGTCAGGCCCATGGTTCCAACCCAGGTCAGACACCATTTATACCCCTTTTACACCGGAGCTAAAACCCGGGTTTTTGAAGGGTTAACCCGGGCAGCTCCCTGGTGTAAAGGGGGAGAGTGTTGGATCGCCGGGTCGAGTGACCGGCAATCCAACCCAGGTAACTAGCAGGGTTTAACACAGCCGTAGCACGTGAAACCCTGCTATGAGAACAGTGCACTCCGGGTCACGATGACCTGGAGTGCGCTGCTAGCCGGCCGATTGGTCCGGCTTCAGTGGCGCTTGGAGATGACGTCATCTCCAAGCGCCCACTTTCACTCCGCAAAAGCCGGGTCTATGCAGACCCGACTGCGGTGTGAGCGCCGCTGACTCGGCGCCGGCAAAATTTGTTCCAACTCCGGGTCAGACCCGGAATTTAGGTGGAAAAGGGGTATTACACAGCACCATCGATCTGGGTTATTCTCAGGTCAGCCCCGTTCACACTGAACCTGTGTCTGCCCTGCTAAACTTGTGAGGTCATAAAAAGTGGGAGGTGGCTTCTCCACAACCACTAATCAGCTCATTTTAGGCATGACCCAGGTCGGATAACTCGGGTTGCGCCGTATAACACTGCACCATTACCCAGGTCCATCCTGGGTCCGACCATTGGATTGCTGAGTCTCTTGACCCGGGTTATTTTTCAGGAACCCTTTTACACTGAGCCACGACCCGGGTAGACCCAGCAAAAACCCAGGTTTTCGTTCTTGTGTAAAAGGGGTATAAGACACATTGGACATGATTACTTTGGAAAAAAGTTCCTTATTGTTTTGTGTATTTGTCACTGGAGTCAGTAAAAACATTTTGTGTAGTGAACGTTTCATGCCAAGACTGTGCAGATGACATTGCTAGCGATAACTGATTAATCTGACGTGGTGACTACTTAGATGTAGCTGGTTCATTGATGTGGCCACTGCTTAGCTGCAACTGGTTTGTTAACAGGGGACACTTTTTTCCTCACAGCTGCAAATTAATGAAAATCAAATAATGCAAAAAAGTGTGTCACAAATTTAACATTAAATTCACATCTGTTTTGTTTCCGAGTTATCTGTCCAAGTCATTGCCACGATTGTGCAATGTTACTGCAAGGTTTGCAACACAATTGTCAGGGATATCATCGTAATTTATTAAGTACTCATGTGACTTCATGTGCTTCTTAAGTTCCAGACTCAATTGAAGAGGTTCCAGGATTGGGTTTATTGTTGTTTTTACATTATGCAGAAACTTTATGATGAATGATGCTGTGTACACATAATAAATGACAGCCTACACTACAGTGTACTAGATGCTGCTTTCTGCTGGGACATATGCTTTATGTCTTCTGCCTCGTCTTCAGATACCGGCCCACCGGCAACGTGTGGGGCAGCCTCAGTGAGAGACGGACACGTCGCAGCATCGATAATATGCAAATGCTAGTTTCAGCCTCGCTCATGTGTACTAGCGTGCGCTGCATTGTGCAAGCCCTGAGACGCCCACTTTCAATGCCCGTGCATGCTGCAACACCGCCGATGGTTCTCAACATTCCACCATCGGTGCATCATCGTGTCACCATCGACACTCGCACCTGCCTATGGCAGGTGCCTTGTCTCTTCCTGAACTCTGGCTAAACATGGCCTCGGTGGCTGCGGCACTGCTCTGAGAACGCAGCCGTTGTCACTGACACACACCCAACTCTCCCATAAAATGCCCGTAAGACACCTTTTTTTCCCCGTTCACTTCAGGCCACCACACAGTCACCACCCAGGTACGCCCGTGGTTTTGCCGTGCCGTTCCCAATGCCAGCGCTCCCGTACACAACTGCGCGTTTCCGTGTACACTCAGGGCAACGCCTGCACCATAGGAGTTATCAAGACATTTTTTGTGCATGTGCAGTAGCAAATAATCGCTCAACTGCACAAACATCAGCATTGAGTATACCTCTGAGTCAGGTCTATAATGTGATTGGCTGAGCTTGAGAAGGTGATCATCCTCCAACTCACAGATTGCAATGGAGGTCACATATACGAACATCCCTGTAGAATGGTTCATTATTTACTCATACAGCCAGTGACATAAGATGTAGGGGAGGATTTTGAAGAAATATGGTAACAACCAGCGATCAACTTATCAATGACTTTCTATAGTAAGTGCTAATCTGACACCCACAGAAAGGAGAAAAATTATTCTTCAAAATGCTTTACCATATACACATTTGTTTTTTTTTACTACAATAGGTTTAGTTTGTTTAGTTTATATATTAACCACTGCAGGACCACCATTGGCCAGAAGATGGCAGATAAGTGTGTGATTCAGTTATTGGACAGAAGGCCTGGTTCAGCAAGGAACGCAGTTGCTAATACGCACGCAATCGGCCGATTGTTGTGTACTGCACATGCGTATGTATCGTGCACAAACTAGCTATTGCGATCGGGACTGCGACCTCAGCGGCTACGCAGACCCATCCCAGAGTGATTGACAGAAAGTGACGTTTGTGGGAGGTGACGGGGAGGTGGTCGGTCGAACGCAGGCGTGCCAGTGTGTTTGAACGCCGTTGCAGGGGTGTGCATAAATTATCCACTGCGATGCCCTACGCAGCCTGAGGCCGGCATGGTAGCCTGTGATGACGTTAGCAATTTCTGAGTAAGGTCAGAGCTTGTTTCAGTCTGCGTGAGGCTGCGATGGTACTCGATTATACCGATGGTTTCGCAGTCTTGCTAAACATTACGGTTGTGTGGTAAGTAAAATGGGCGTCCTAGTGTACTGCTGCGAGGGAATAGCGATCGCAATGGATTAGCATACTATCGCAGTTGAACTGCGTGTGTAATTGCTATTGCATTCGCAGTTGTGTACGGTAGTGAATCAGGCCCATGATACGCCTAATTCTTTCTGAGTGGGACGCCGGTGAGCTTGTGGACTGATCCTGCAGATTTGAGCATACTGCGCATGTGCCGTAGAAAGAAATCAGTGGCTGCACATGCACCGGATCAGGCATACGCACATTAATGGAGAACGCAAGTGCAGATGGATTGATTAGAACACTCTTTGGGGCCTATTTATCATTAAATATTTGTGGGATATTCCTGTTTTCGGGGTGTACCTGCAAATATTAAGGATCCCCTAGATGTACTATAGAGAGATTGCAGCAGATATCTCTGATATCTGCCGCGTTCCTCCGTTTTCATCCGCAACGGGAGCTGCTGTGCTGCCGGATTTACCAAGCTCCGGAACACGTAGCATTCCAGTGCTTGGCTTCAATAGGATAACCCCATCTCGGCATAGCCTATGATCTACTATTTCGTAAAATGTTCCGGAGAGGTATTCTCCTGGATCCTTCTCTGTTGGCCTCTTGTGACGGCTGCAGGGGACCTGAACCAGGAAACAGTGTGATAGTGGGATGAAGCCACACCAACTTCCACCCCAAACGCTGCTAAACATTGCCGCCAAGGACTCACTGGCAGTTGGTGTGACTCCTATATTTGAATTTGGACTGCCGTGCAGGGAATCGGTATGATTTACCGCCGAACCCATGCCCGGAGGTTGGAATCCCGACAGCGGCACCCCGGCAGAGGAGGAAATACCGATCGTCCAAGGTAAGTATTCTCTAACCTAATTCTACCCCTTAACCCTCCCTTAGGGGTGCCTAACCCTAACTTTCCCCCCAGTGCCTAACCCTAATCCCCCCTTCCCCGCCACCTAAACCTAAGTCCCCCGGGGGGTGCCTTCCCCTAGCCTAAACCTAACCTCCCGGGGGGGTGCCTAACCCCCCCCCCTGGAACCCTAAACATAACCCCGGCGGCTATCCGCGCTCGGCTTCAATCGGGATGCCGGGCGCCGGTATCCCGGCATCGGTAAAATGACAGGCGTCTAGATTTAGACGCCTGTAATTTAACCCTCGCCAGGATTAAGCAGTCAGGAAGCCGGCTGTCGGGATTAGGTCCGCCGGCTTCCCGACTGCATACCCGCTGCAGCCCCACCTCTGGAGCCGTCACTGCATGGGACACCTGTTTCAGACAGATCTTTTGCCCCCAGTATGGAGTGGATGCAAGTTCAGATACTAATGGCTGCAGATGTAAAAAGTGTGGGCGGGATCGACTTCCACATCCAGACACGTGGATTTTCGGCATACTCAGGCGGCTCCTCGCATTAGTATAAGGAAGGAAGTAGGATGCTCCTGCGATCAGAAAATGTAGATGCATCTAACTCAGAACCAGGGCCAACGGCTTAAAGCTTATTTAAGGGCAGCGTTATATATTTTTAAAAGTTTATTGATTTATTTGACATGTAATGGTTTCTTTATATACTGTATATATATTATATGTCCATTGTATATGATTACATAACATTTGTTGTTGTTGTTGTAAAAGTAACATTTGCATTTGTTCTTCCCCTAGGCCTGAGTAATCTGCTCACCCTTGAGATGGAGGGTAATGGGTTTCATGATGGAAATGTTTCCCCGCTGACATTCAAGCCCTTAAAGAAGCTCATTTATTTGCGTCTTGATCGCAATCGCTTCCGCGCTATACCCTCAGGGCTCCCAGCCACGGTCCAGGTACTTATCTCTTAGCTGTAGGACTAATTATTCCAATTGTGACACATTAAGGGGTCAATCCAATTAGGTGCAAATTGTGAGGTGCGAGGTGCTATTTTCTCTTCGAATTTGCGTACCGAATTCATTTTGCAATCCAATTAGCGACTCGCACTGAACCAGTCAGAGTGAATTCACATTTTTTCAGTCACACGTCCCTGAGGGTGAGGGATGGAAAGGAAAATTTTAATTTCAAGGTTAAAATGTCGGAAGACTGTGCTGAACCCCTTGGACACCCCCTCTATTGACTAATTAGGCAATTGGGAGTTTCCCATTAGCTTAATTTGTCCAATGATTACATGTCATTGTTTGGGGTAAAAAAAATTGTTCTCAAATTATCCCAAAATCAACTTTTTCGTTTAGGCACCCCAAATTTAATTACAATATTTTTTAATTGCAAATTAGTTTAATTATTTTTATTAATCAATTTTTTACAAAGTTCCCTCAAAGTACCCCAAAATCACCTTTTTCCTACTTTTTTTTTGCATTTTTCGGTTAATTCTTTGCTTTTTATAATTTTTTTGCATTTTTTTTTTTAAAAAAAAAGCACAAATCAGCCATTTGACACCATTTAAAAACACTCAGTACTTTCCTAATGCCCACAAGCAGCCTTCTATATGGTCCTGCTAACAAAATGATCAATTTTGGGGGGGTCCGGGATGATCTCCCCACTTTTTCATGCACTTCTCTCACATCGCATTTGGCAGTCAATTTGCACCCTTCCACTGCGAGTACAGCGAATAGGCATATTTAATTGAATTGGAGAATTCTCCGGTGTGGACATTCGTGCGAAGTCTACGAGTTTCATGAAACAATCTCACTACTCGCAAGTCGCACCTATTTGGATTGACCCCTAAGCCGTTATAATAGCATAATAGCAAAACGTTGGTTTTAGAACATGCACATAAACAAGTGCAGTTATGAATTATTTATCATAAGCCTTAAATATTGTTACAGAAAGAGAAACTCTTTGGGGTATATTCAATTGGGCGCGAGGTTTAGCGAGGAAAAAACCTCACAACTCACGCCCAATTTTGGATTAGTGCTGGTATGCGCGCTCCCGATACCCGCGTTATCCAATTTAAAAAAAGTGGTCACTGTGGGTGCTGCCCTAATCTGAATGCAAAGCAAATGTTTGCATTTGCACCCCTTGCATTGTAACAGAGGGCCTAATTCAGACCCGCTCGCGAGCGCTGAGCGCTCGCAAGCAGGTCGATGTTAGCCCAGTGCGCATGCGCACGACGGAGGCAGCTCCGTCGTGCGCATGCACGAGATCCAGATAGCGACGGGCAAGCCGTCGCTATGGGTCTCGCTACAAAGGGGGCATGCTGTCGATGGTAAGTGACATCACGCCCCCTTTGGTGGACGTGCCCGGGGCGTGGCTGGCCAGAAGGAGGCGTTCCCATGAGAACTCCTACCGTCTGGGGGCGGCTCCACTGACATCACAAGAATCTTGATATTTACCATTTTTCCTTGATTTGTTTCTTCAAGCTGCTATTAATGATTTATATTATTCTACAGTGTCACGCAACTACCATGGCAACCACAGTCACAAGCGTCATGATGTAGTGTGCAGAGAGGCTTTAGAATGACCCTCTGAGCTCTTTTTGTTCCTGCTATCCCCTTTGCCTGCACACAACATGCTGAGAGCTGTAAGTCTGTATGACTTTGACAGGGAGACTTTAGCAGATGATGACATGTAGGGGGACAGCTAACAAAAATGACTCAGATGCATGCTTTAAAGGTACTTAACTTGCTATCAATAGTAAAAAAAGAAACATGTAGGGTTGCTGCTTTCAGTTTTTTCAATATAGTTGTAAACGTGAGGACAAGTGAAAGCACGGGTGTCTATGTGACACTTGCATGTTTCTGTTTAAAAGCCCTATTCATCTTCATGTTTGCAAATCAAAAGAGCATGGGGAATGTAGGGTCTATTTATCAAGCAGTGAAAAGTGTGGAGAAGTGGACCAGTGGAGAAGTTGCCCATAACAACCAATCAGCTTTGAAGTAGCATTTATCAAGTACAGTCTATAAAATAATAGGTAGGAGCTGATTGGTTGTTATGGGCAACTTCTCCACTGGTCCACTTCTCCACACTTTTCACTGCTTGATAAATCGACTTCTAGGTCTTTTAAAGGAAAACAAAATGGATGGATGAACTTTGTTTAATAGAGAGGTGTATTTGACACAGTGGCGTATCTATAATGGGTGATACTTACCTCTCCTGAGTCCCGCGTCAGCAGTGCTGCACAAATTACCAGGAAAATGGAGCGGCTGCCATTTTCCATGCATTTTGATCAGGCGTATTAGGAAAATCTCCAGGGAAAATAGCTTCTGCGCCATTTTCCTGGAGACCTGTGCATGTGCAGTAGACTCTTGCACCGTGCTAGTCTATTAGTGCTCAGTCTACTGCGCTCAGTGTGCTGCCGGGGTGAGAGGAGGGAGCCACGGATTGAGACTGCCAGGGGCGCCGAGAGGGGGAGAGCGGGTACAAATTACCCGGGCTTGCTGGAAGAGCCCCGGGTCCAGCATCGCTCCCCCCCCTTACATGACAGCAGCCCAGCACACACTTCTGTGTGCTGGGCTGCACTGGGAGACTGCTCGTGGCTGCTAAGAAGCAGCCACAGCAGTCTCCTATGCCTGTGGGGGGAGCGATCAAGCTGATAACCAGAGGGGGGCGCTAAGGGCCGGGCTGAGGGGGCTCAGAGCGCCCCCCTCCCCAGCGCGCGGCGCTGCAAAACTTTTTTTTCTCCTCGAAGGGGACGTGGTCACGCCTCCCGCGATTAGGCCACGCCCCCTTTTACCTGGGACCGCCGTGGCTCTTGGCAGGCCTGGAGAATGCACACAGACCCCCTCCCCTCTAAAGATGTCCCTGATTTAACACCAAACTCCCTACATCAGTTTCATGGGATGAAGTCACCATGTCGATAGTGATAATGCTGACACCACAATGATGTCTGCATTGTTGAAATGTCAACATGGAACATGCCGACATCTGCAGAATGTCAACACATTCATAATGTTGACATGTGAAATGTAAAGTGTTAGGCTGTGGGAGCAGAGAGTTAGGCTGCAAATGAGAGGGTTAGTGTTAGACACTAGAGGGAGGGTTGGGCTACAAAAGAGAAGGTTAGGGTTAGACACTAGAGGGAGAGTTAGGCTACAAAAGAGAGGTTTAGGGTTAGACACTAGAGGGAGGGTTAGGCTACAAAAGAGAGGGTTGGGGTTAGACATTAGAGGGATGGTTAGGCTGCAAAAGAGAGGGGTAGGGTTAAACACTAGGGGGAGGGTTAGGCTACAAAAGAGAGGGTTAGGGTTAGACACTAGAGAAAGGGTTAGGCTGCAAAAGAGACTATGAGCCAGCAGAGTGATGCAGGCTGCTTGGAAGATGGGATCCAGCAGGAGCAGAGGTAAACAGACAGGTTTACTGGAGCACAGGAAAACAGACAGGTTTACTGGAGCGCAGGAACTCTCTCACAGCATATGCTGTGAAACACGTTGCACTGGCAACTATGGGAAGCTCTGGACTCCCTTAAGTACCCAGTGCAGAATCGTGATAGGTCAGAGAGAGCATGTGACATGCCAGGACTGGAGCAGCTAAGTCACATGACCAGAGGCAAGATAGCGGTGTCCATACCAGAGTGGAATGGAAACACCACCAGGTCTACCCCGGCCAGAAAGACACAGTGCCCGCGGAACACCTCGCACAGCCAATGCCCGCCGCCAGACACCAGCCCCTCCACCGGAAGGACCACGCCACAGCGCCCTCACAGGTAATACCCATCGTCCCCTATGCCGGGAAACCCTGGACATGACCGGCTGGAGGTTGGGAGGTATGTCCCATTCTCTGCTCTATATAACTGCAATGATGTGAGTGGCATTGGGAATGGGCTTAGGTCAGACCAGTGTGTCGGAAGCACTAGCAATGCCCCCTGTAATGCATGGCCACGACTCCTTCTTGCGCACCACTCGTGAGACTAGAGAAGTTGAGAGCTATGGCTGCAGACCTGCAACACACAGTAATGTATAGGTTGTGTCTGTGCAATCATCTCTTTAAAGAGCAGCTATGTATAAGGGACAAATCCACTGTAAAGTTCATAACCTCCAAACCCGGCTACCACCTCCCAATGTACTACAATGCGCAAGGAATGGCTGCTATCAGAAAAAGGAATACAGCAATAATGATGAAACACACTTATTTTGGTTCCACCATTGCAGTTATTTTAAAGTTGTTTTTTTTATACTTTCTTATTTTTATGATCTCAGACTGTTGCACAGATGAACCTTTCACGGAGCTGTTGTTTGTCTACCTAGAAGTAACAGACTATGGAAACAGCAAGATTTCTACATGTTGCACCTCATAAGATCAGTCTGAGCTGTTCTCTGTTTGTCTATGGCTGCAGCCAAGATGGGGTAGAAGTGAATATTTGCTTCTTTGGCTTCCCCTATTCCGTTCCCCAGGCCGATGTTGTCTTTTCTTCTGTGTGGTTAGGCCTGGAAGATGTGTTGCTGAGTCTAAGTTGCCAGGAACTGAAATACCAGCAGTGTGAAAATATATTGAGGATTTCTGGTTCCTACATATACAATATATATTTCCCAGCACCGGTGATGCATTCCCAACAGTGCTGCGATCAATGCTGCCCCATATGCAGAACAGATAATCTTCTCTAGTTCACTGTGCTCCAGTGACAGCAAGAATAGCTAAAAAGCAGAGTCATGTCACTTTCCAATGTGTTATGTATAAGAGCAAATCTACCAAATATCAAACATTTACCAAAAATCTATATCACAGTAATGTTATTGAAGACTGGTGAAGAGTAACGAATGCAGCAGCTGATTAGACGGTTGCTATGTATTCAGTCCACGTTCCTGCGGATCCCATGGACAGTTGCTGTGTTTATGTGCTGTTAGTCCCTGCTGTCTATCAGGGACGGTGGGTCCCAGTGGAGTGCTCCATGCAGGGGGGCAGTTCTTAATGTTTCCACACTTTATAGAGTCACTCACACATGAAATGATCTATTCACTTGAAGTCATTGTCCCACATAGCATACGTGATAGTTAGCAATTTCTGAGTAAGGTCAGGGCTTGTGCAAGTGTGCGTGAGGCTGCGTTAGTACTCTATTGTACCGATAGTTTTGCAGTCTTGCTAAGTATTACGGATGTGTGGTAAGTAAAGTGGGCGTCCTTGTGTAGTGCTGCGATGGGATAGCGATCGCAATGAATTAGCATCCTATTGCAGTCAAACTACGTGAGTAATCGCAATTGCCTACACAGTTGCGTACGGTAGTAAATGAGGCCCAATGTTCAGAACTCTAGGCAGTTATTGATGTTCTCTAAAGATAAGAGTTTGACCCTCAGCCACAGCCTATCCACAATGATATTAATATTATTATTATTTTTTTTATTATTATTATTACTACTACTACCCACATGGTCACTCCAAGACCTTCAATTTTAAGAGGGGTTTATTTAAAGATGTTCTTTAAATAATAATAATGGTAGGAAAGTGTTGGCACGGGAAGCAAAAAGGGAAAACGGGGTGAGAAGAACAACATACAAATACAAACCAAACCTATTCCACTAACCCCACACACGTTACACCAACCCCCAAAATCCCCTTACACGGTCATCATGAGCTTAAGGGGTCTATTTACTAAGCCTTGTAGGAGATAAAGTGAACGGAGGTAAGGTACCAGCCAACCAGCTCCTAACTGTCATTTTTCAAACACAGCCTGTAACACGGCAGTTAGGAGCTGATTGGCTGGTGCCTTATCTCTGTTCACTTTATCGCCAGTCAAGGCTTAGTAAATAGACCCCTGAGAAACTTAAGACAACTGCTACACGCTATGGGTATATGGCAGAAGGGATTTTACACTACACCTGGGAAGTTATTTTCTGGGATTGTTCAGAAAGTCGAAATGTTATGAGTGGAAATAGCACAGGACTAAGGGTCTGATTCAGATTTGTGCAAAAAATAACCCAATGGTTTATGTACAAATCCGATGTTTGGGGAACTACTCATGCACAGTCCGCCCTTGGTTGCAGCATGAACCCAGGCCAACATTATGGTGTGACTTTATCATATAGACCATCAAAGACTTCTGCATTCTGCCTGGACCAGTATGCAAAATATAACACTTATCCTCATGTATCAGATTCCTATTTCATTACGTACCCAACGCACCAGGGAATTTAAAAAAATTAATAATTATACAAATATAATTTTACATCCAATCAACCACTCACAAATTGACATAGATATATAAATATGCAAAATTACAATATCGCGTAATTGATTATAATTCCGATAGAAGTCACTATCACAGTGTAGCACAGCACTCTGGGAAGTAGTTAAGATAGTTCAGTTGTAGAGCTCAGTCACTGATCATGGTTAGGCGCTTATTTGCGTGGGGAATTCTCAGAAAATGGCTCAGAACGGCTAAGCTTTTCGGAGATGGCCCTGATATGCATCATGTGTATATTCGGGGCTTTAACGCATAAATATTAGAATGACGGCAAAATAAATATATTGGTAAATGTGTGAATATCTGTGTGCATTGTATATTTATTCTGGTGTATTTGCATCGCACTTGGCGTGGTTTTCGCAGGAGGCTCCCGATTTTTCGGGTAACCCCCCGCACCCCCATAAGGGTAGGCACTTCTCCCACATTCTGCCCACTTCCTAGTGAAGTGAGCATAATGGGGAGAAATTCTGCGGCGACCGCGGGTCCCCGTGTAGGAGGCGGGGCTTAATGACATGATTCTCAGTGAATCGTGCCATTTAGCCCCACCCCTATTTAAATTTACACCAATTATGGCAATTTACCATGGAGGGGGCGGGGCTTAATGACATGAACCATCAGGTCCCGCCCCTGTCACAGCCCACCTGCTTCTCCTACCAGGGCTTCTCCCGGGGAGGAGAAGCCAAAGGTAGGCAACTATGACTTGGGGTGGGAAACTATTGGAAACATACTGATTTCAGCTAAGGTATAAGATCAAAAAGTCAATTTCTGCAACTAAAAAGTCCTTCAGATTTCTGCCGTCTCCTCTCCCTGTTCTTTACACATCTCATTCCCCTATACAAAATAAATCAATTTATTTTGCAGATGGCAGCGTATGGATGTAGTCAGGATTCCGGCGGTGACACATCCCGATTGTCACAATACCTGCAGCAGAATCCCGTCAAAATACAGACGAATCCCGACATTTAGTATTAGGGTTAGGCACTAGGGGGAGGGTTAGGGTTAAGGCTGGTACATACTATACGATTTATCGAACGATATGCACGACTCCTATGGATCAGAGCGACATATCACCCAAATCGTGTAGTGTTTACCCACTATGTTGGCTGTTGCGCGTCCCGTTTGGTTGTCAGGCGCAACGTCAGGTCATCCCTACATTCAGGCTAACCTGACAATGCGACTGACAACCACATGCAGCGGGATGTGGCAGGAGCCAACATATCAGGTGGTCAGGCACTGGATCGTCTAATGCAGGGGTTCCCAACCACGGTCCTCATGGCATACTAACAGTCCAAGTTTTAAGGATAACCACACTTGAGCACAGGTGACTTAATTAGTACCTTAGTTATTTTGATTTAACCATCTGTGTTCAAGCATGGATATCACTAAAACCAGGACTGTTAGTGTGCCTTGAGGACCGAGGTTGGGAATCACTGGTCTAATGTGTACCGGCACGCCCGATATGTCGGCCCGTCGATGGTGGGGTTGCCTGTTGTATCGCTGGGCACACATATCATATGGTGTGTACCCAGCTTTAGGCTGCGGTAGGGGACGGTTAGGGTTAGTCTGCTGGAGGGGTGTGTTAAGGTTAGAATAATTGTTAAAATTCAGGATTTTGACTGTCGGGATTCCACTGCCGGTATTGTGGGCCGTCGGTATGGTTGCCACCGGGATATTGTACTCAACCCCCGACATAGTGCTACACGCCTATCTTTCTGCCAAGGTCCACACATTTTCCCGCCGACAACGGTTTACTCCATGTTTTGCCATGTATAATCACGCACATTTATATCAAATAGACACAAGGGGCCAGGTACAGATTGTATGCATTTGTGTCCAAAATGCAGGCGCAATTTGCATTCATACAAAAACATGCATTGATGTGTATGTGCTGAGTTGCACAGATCTTAAGATCCATGTGAATCAACTTGGACAGTGCCAGGGCAACCGGGCAATCGGCCAGGAGCCCCCACACTCAGGGGGCCCATCACATAGCTACATCACCAGCATCGGGCTGGCCCGTGGGGGTGCAGGTTATTAGGCTGCAAATTATGCCGTGCAAGGCAACATTGTCAGAGCAGGTGTAAGGAGCAAGCAGGAGGAATAAGAAGGTCCTGGGTAGCAGTGACACTATGGCATAATATGAACTGAGGGCATAATGTGGATTTGGGGCACTGTGGTATAATGTGAACTGGAACACTACAGGGTATTCAACACATTGGTGGTGCTAGGAGCATATACACATTATACTTGTTAATAACACCAACAAAATATCATTTTGACAATTTTATTGGTAGGGGCCCCCACTAGTTAGTTGCCCTGGGGCCCCCACAAACTTTAATCCTGCCCTGAACATGGACCTGCCAAACTGGTGGCATGCTCAGTCCGAGCCTGTTTAGCCTGTAGCAATGACATTCATTAAGGTTATGCCACAAGTGGGGTGTAGCCACATTTCATTTGCACTCTTTCCCATGTATTACGAGTCGACATCATCACCAGGGTATTAATGTAGCAAAAAGAGCCTTTGGTTCGTAGCAGGCAAAGAGTGTAGTATGAAAAGTCGACATTCGAAATGTCGACAGTCAAAATGTCATGAGTTGAAAATCACAAATGTTGGCATGGTTAAAATTTCAACATGTTCATAATGTTGACCCCAGACTGTCCAAATACAGTTTTTTTGCATATAGCCGAACCCTAAACTAAACCTAACCCTAAAAATAACACAAAAATGTGTTGTCGACATTCTGGTGTTAAATGTCGACATTATGAACATGATGACATTTTAACCATGTCATCATTTGTGAATGTCAGCATGTTCATTGTTAACCTTATGTTCATGTCGGAATTCTGTCTGCTGACATTCAGAAGCTGACTATATACTGGTGTCGACATTCTGTTAACATTCTGGCGGATACCTAGACAGATAGTTATCCTCAAGTTGAAAGTAATTTACAAAGTTACAAAAATGTTAAATCTGGTCTCGGTAGGAAGTGTGTGATGAATTCAAATACATTTATTTGCCCATTGCCCCCTCTATGCCATTTGCATAGGTCGTGCTTTATGCTTGTGCCTTTGTATTGTATATTGCAGCCTACCTCATTAAAGAGCTTAGGCTATTGTACACGCCACCCACTGCATCCTAAATGACATGACCTTTTTTTAAAATCATACCTACACTAAATACATATTCATTGTATGGATAAATAGGGGGAATGTCATTCCTACTCCGGGAAACATAATCATTATAACTTTCACTGAAATAATGGGTTTGTGTATGATGTACAGTACGTAGCTTACTGACTCACAAAATGTCTTTATATATCCATTTACCGCTATGATTTCTGCCCTATAAATACTCTGTTCCAAGAAAGGGCTGAGGTATCTCACCACATATCTCTGGAAGGATTTGAATCAATGACAAAATTTAGCTACTGTACATGGACAGTCTTTAGTTATGCTCAAAGGGATTATCCAGGATTGGAAAATGTTGGAATATATATACCGTTCATTCATGTAAATGAGATTTAAAAGGATGTTATGTTTAGCCAGATGGGATGAGTCCTTCTTGTCTTACTGTGACAATCTGTTCTGTCTGTAAATAGGGCTCTATTCATTATCTCTTCATTTCTACAAAAGCAGATGAAAATGAACATTTTAACCTGCAATTGTAAAAATTAGGTTTTTTGGCCATTCATCAAAAAGGTAAAGCAGGAGATATCACAGATATTTCCTACTTACTTTCCTCTCCCGGAATGGCCCACTGTCCCCATACACTAGTATCACAGATATCTCCTGCTTACCTTTCTCTCCCGGAATGGCCCACTGTCCCCATACACTAGTATCACAGATATTTCCTGCTTACCTTTCTCTCCCGGAATGGCCCACTGTCCCCATACACTAGTATCACAGATATTTCCTGCTTACCTTTCTCTCCCGGAATGGCCCACTGTCCCCATACACTAGTATCACAGATATTTCCTGCTTACCTTTCTCTCCCGGAATGGCCCACTGTCCCCATACAGTAGTATCACAGATATCTCCTGCCTACCTTTCTCTCCCGGAATGGCCCGCTGTCCCCATACACTAGTATCACAGATATTTCCTGCTTACTTTCCTCTCCCGGAATGGCCCACTGTCCCCATAGATAGTATCACAGATATCTCCTGCTTACCTTCCTCTCCTGGAATGGCCCGCTGTCCCCATACACTAGTATCACAGATATCTCCTGCTTACCTTCCTCTGGCGGATTGGCCCGCTGTCCCCATACACTAGTATCACAGATATTTCCTGCTTAATTTCCTCTCCCGGAATGGCCCACTGTCCCCATACACTAGTATCACAGATATTTCCTGCTTAATTTCCTCTCCCGGAATGGCCCACTGTCCCCATACACTAGTATCACAGATATCTCCTGCTTACCTTCCTCTGGCAGAATGGCCCACTGTCCCCATAGATAGTATCACAGATATCTCCTGCTTACCTTCCTCTCCTGGAATGGCCCGCTGTCCCCATACACTAGTATCACAGATATCTCCTGCTTACCTTCCTCTGGCGGATTGGCCCGCTGTCCCCATACACTAGTATCACAGATATTTCCTGCTTACCTTCCTCTGGCGGAATGGCCCACTGTCCCCATAGATAGTATCACAGATATCTCCTGCTTACCTTCCTCTCCTGGAATGGCCCGCTGTCCCCATACACTAGTATCACAGATATCTCCTGCTTACCTTCCTCTGGCGGAATGGCCCACTGTCCCCATAGACTAGTATCACAGACATCTCCTGCTTACCTTCCTCTCCCGAATGGCCCGCTGACCCCATACACTAGTATCACAGATATCTCCTGCTTACCTTCCTCTCCCGGAATGGCCCGCTGTCCCCATACACTAGTATTACAGATATCTCATGCTTACCTTCCTCTCCCGGAATGGCCCGCTGTCCCCATACACTAGTATCACAGATATCTCCTGCTTACCTTCCTCTGGCGGAATGGCCCAATGTCCCCATACACTAGTATCACAGATATCTCCTGCTTACCTTCCTCTCCCGGAATGGCCCACTGTCCCCATACACTAGTATCACAGATATCTCCTGCTTACCTTTCTCTCGCGGAATGGCCTGCTGTCCCCATACACTAGTATCACAGATATCTCCTGCTTACCTTCCTCTCCTGGAATGGCCCGCTGTCCCCATACATTAGTATCACAGATATCTCCTGCTTACCTTCCTGTGGCGGAATGGCCCACTGTCCCCATAGACTAGTATCACAGACATCTCCTGCTTACCTTCCTCTCCCGAATGGCCCGCTGACCCCATACACTAGTATCACAGATATCTCCTGCTTACCTTCCTCTCCCGGAATGGCCCGCTGTCCCCATACACTAGTATTACAGATATCTCATGCTTACCTTCCTCTCCCGGAATGGCCCGCTGTCCCCATACACTAGTATCACAGATATCTCCTGCTTACCTTCCTCTGGTGGAATGGCCCAATGTCCCCATACACTAGTATCACAGATATCTCCTGCTTACCTTCCTCTCCCGGAATGGCCCACTGTCCCCATACACTAGTATCACAGATATCTCCTGCTTACCTTTCTCTCGCGGAATGGCCTGCTGTCCCCATACACTAGTATCACAGATATCTCCTGCTTACCTTGCTCTGGCGGAATGGCCCGCTGTCCCCATACACTAGTTTCACAGATATCTCCTGCTTACCTTCCTCTCCCGGAATGGCCCGCTGACCCCGAACACTAGTATCACAGATATCTCCTGCTTACCTTCCCCTCCCGGAACGGCCCGCTGAGCCCATACACTAGTATCACAGATATCTCCTGCTTACCTTCCTCTCCTGGAATGGGCCGCTGTCCCCATACACTAGTATCACAGATATCTCCAGCTTACCTTCCTCTCCCGGAATGGCCCGCTGACTCCATACACTAGTATCACAGATATTTCCTGCTTACCTCCCTCTCCCGGAATGGCCCGCTGTCCCCATACACTAGTATAACAGATATCTTCTGCTTACCTTCCTCTCCCGGAATGGGCCGCTGTCCCCATACACTAGTATTACAGATATCTCATGCTTACCTTCCTCTCCCGGAATGGCCCGCTGTCCCCATACACTAGTATCACAGATATCTCCTGCTTACCTTCCTCTGGTGGAATGGCCCAATGTCCCCATACACTAGTATCACAGATATCTCCTGCTTACCTTCCTCTCCCGGAATGGCCCACTGTCCCCATACACTAGTATCACAGATATCTCCTGCTTACCTTTCTCTCGCGGAATGGCCTGCTGTCCCCATACACTAGTATCACAGATATCTCCTGCTTACCTTGCTCTGGCGGAATGGCCCGCTGTCCCCATACACTAGTTTCACAGATATCTCCTGCTTACCTTCCTCTCCCGGAATGGCCCGCTGACCCCGAACACTAGTATCACAGATATCTCCTGCTTACCTTCCCCTCCCGGAACGGCCCGCTGAGCCCATACACTAGTATCACAGATATCTCCTGCTTACCTTCCTCTCCTGGAATGGGCCGCTGTCCCCATACACTAGTATCACAGATATCTCCAGCTTACCTTCCTCTCCCGGAATGGCCCGCTGACTCCATACACTAGTATCACAGATATTTCCTGCTTACCTCCCTCTCCCGGAATGGCCCGCTGTCCCCATACACTAGTATAACAGATATCTTCTGCTTACCTTCCTCTCCCGGAATGGGCCGCTGTCCCCATACAGTAGTATCACAGATATCTTCTGCTTACCTTCCTCTGGTGGAATGGCCCGCTGTCCCCATACACTAGTATCACAGATATCTCCTGCTTAACTTCATCTCCCGGAATGGCCCGATGTCCCCATACACTAGTATCGCAGATATCTCCTGCTTACCTTCCTCTCCCGGAATGGCCCACTGTCCCCATACACTAGTATCGCAGATATCTCCTGCTTACCTTCCTCTCCCGGAATGGCCCACTGTCCCCATACACTAGTATCACAGATATCTCATGCTTACCTTCCTCTCCCGGAATGGCCCACTGTCCCCATACACTAGTATCACAGATATCTCCTGCTTACCTTTCTCTCGCGGAATGGCCTGCTGTCCCCATACACTAGTATCGCAGATATCTCCTGCTTACCTTCCTCTGGCGGAATGGCCCGCTGTCCCCATACACTAGTATCACAGATATCTCCTGCTTACCTTCCTCTCCCAGAATGGCTCACTGTCCCCATACACTAGTATCACAGATATCTCCTGCTTACCTTCCTCTGGTGGAATGGCCCGCTGTCCCCATACACTAGTATCACAGATATCTCCTGCTTACCTTCCTCTCCCGGAATGGCCCGCTGTGCAGGAATTCATCAAGCTCCGAAAATACAATATTTTCAGAGCTTGACTGCGGGAGCATTTGCCATTTTCAGATGGCGATTGCTTCCGCAACTGTCCCGGGTTGCGAAGAGGGATCTTTCCGGCTCCTTCTGCCGGATGCCCCTTAGTTTCGCCTATGATGGTGAGTGGTCTGCGATCTCATCCGCAGACCCTCCCAAGCTGCATCATGATTGACATGCTGTGGCATTTGGGAGGCAGAGCAGTCGGTTCCTTGGGAAGCGGTTCCGGAATCGGAGATGTGTAACCCGTTTTCCAGTGGACGCAGATTTCCTGGCCTCGCAGCTGCCAGGACTTGATCAGGCTGCGGTAAGTTTCAGCTACCGCAGCCTGGCCAAAGGAGCAACCATCTCCCCCATTGGTTGCAATGGTGATCCCAGGCTGTGACCTCGGTGGCAGCGCTGGGATCGCAGATGCAGCAAGGAGGTGCCTATTTTCTACATACACATCCTGCTGCATTAGTATTTCAGATGGACGGAATTGCACAGCTGCTTGTGTGCTCTCTGCAATTCCGTCCATCTCTGAATCAGGCCCTATGTGCAGAGCACAGGGGGCAGAGCCAGCACAGACTCTAGTATCTATAGAGTATGACTGAAATAAGAGCGCAGCAGCTCTGCTCCAAGCGCCATTCGGAAATGCTGATTGGAGAATAAATATGTTAGTAGTCAGCACAGCAGTGCAGAATGTCTGTCGGAACTAAGCTGCCGGGGCCAATGAACTGCGTACATAGACGCAGTCTTTGGCTGCCACACGCCAACAACATGTCCACTTTTGACTAGCCACCCCCCCCCCCAGTTACTTCCAATAAACGCACACTGACTGTCAATCACTCTGCGTCCAAACTCCTTTGAGTGTCGGTGACAGGTACACTTTAAAGTGAAAAAGAATCATGGTTAACAGCTCTAGAATTGATGAGGATCTTTAGCAACCTGAAGCTCATGTGCAGTAACTTCTTTAGGTCAACGAGTGGTCTTCAGTGATGGCCAAAGTAACAAATGCATGATCCTGCCCGGCAGATATTCCACTGGTCAACAAAACCGGTCTTCTGGACGTAGTGGAGCAATTTGTTTTTCCACTGTCCATGCGTCATGGCTGCACTGTGCATGTGTAGCGATAGATTAGCAAGGTGGTCATAGAAAGGATCTATTTGCAAAGCAAGTGACAGGTAGTCAGTGTTTGGGGGAGGTAACATGGGGTGGTAGAAAAACGCAGGCATGTTGGGACTGTTTTATTGGCATGCTCTAGTGAGCCTCTGCAAATTCATTCGCAGCTGCAGATCATACTTGCCTAGTCTCCCGGAAGTTGCGGGAGGCTCCTGATCTTTCAGGCAGTCCCCCGCACCCCCGGAAGAGTAGATGGCTCTCCCGCATCCCGCCTACTTCCTAGTAAAGTGGGCAGGATGGGAAGATTATGCAGGGGAATTTGTGGGTCCGTATTGGGGGTGGGGCTAAAAGTATGCCAATGATGTCATTTAGCCCCGTCCCCATGCGGACCCGCATATCATGGCATTTTGCTGTCAGCTGCATCTTCTCTCGGAGATGAGTTAATTAAAGTAGGCAAGTATGCTGCAGGTACCCAGGCATCTTAGGTGAGGCACTCATTCTGAGACAGCATAGACTTGTTCAGAGGTTCGATGCGCGACCGATGTTTTTGCTGTTGTACGTAAGCGGCGGATGTAAGACGTCGGAGGTGGGCATCTCAGTGCACAAGAGTCATTAGCATATATTCACAAGTCCACTGCATATGGAATCTCAGCTTCGACGGGCATTGCGTGGACCAGTCTGAACCATGCCCTATCTGTGTGCATAAAGACAAACACTCAGGCAAGCCACAGGATTTGTATCCCACATCCAGAAAATCAGAGCAAGGCCTTCTTATTTTACATGAAAAAGCTTTTGACTGTTTTCTTTGGAAAGGAGCAGAATAAAGAGTGCGATAATAATAGATCGTGTCTCCACTGACGTCTCACCAGAAAGCCAACACTGCAGACAAGGAGTTATGCTGTACAGTGACCAAATTAATTCAAATTCTACACGCATACAGGAGTCCATCATTTCATATATTGGTGTTTTTAAGAAACAGTATAACTTGACGGAAAACTTTTAGATAAAACGCAATGTTTAGTTGAGATTACTGATGACTGTACAAAAGCAGTAATCCTCAACTCCAGTACTCAAGTACCACCAACAGGTCATGTTTTGTGGATTTCTTTAATCATGCACTGGATGTGTCCCACCATTGACGTCAATGGTGAGAGCCGCGAAAGTAACCTTAAGTAACCTTTGCGGTTCTCACCATTGAAGTCAATGGTGGAACCCGTTCATTGGCTGAGAGGCGGAAGGCTCGCCTCTCTGAGCCAATAGCGAAAAACAATATTATCTCATCTATTTTTTTACACCACACCACTTTATCACCCCGGCACCCACCAGCCAAAAGTGCCGGGGATAGCCCGGGCTATCAGCCTAGGCCTGGGGTGCCCTGGAGAGGAGGACCCCTTTATTGGGGCCTGCGCTGACTAGAGGTCAGGGGTAATGCTTTGGCTGGGGGACCTGGGGAAAGTGTTGCCCTGGCTGTGGCATTACCCTCCTGCTAGAAACAGTCCGGTGCTGGTTCTGGAATTTACAGGAGAACCCTACGCATTTTTTCCCCCTGTATTTCCAGAACCAAGTCTGGCTCAGAGCCCAGTGCTGGTTGCGCTAAATACAGGGGACCCCTACGTCTTTTGTCCCCTGTATTTTGGCAACCAGGGCTGGTTCTGAATAGCCTGGTGCTAGTTGTGCTTAATACGGGGGACCCCCTATGTCATTTTTCCTCTGTATTTCGCACAACCAGTACTGGGTTTTTCAAAGCCCGGGGAGGGGCCCACTCCATTTTTGTTTTCTAACTTTACACTGGTTTTCATATTTTTAACACAGACGCAGAGACAGATCTCACTGATCCCGTCTGTGCTTCTGTGTTTATTTATATACACACAGATGCATGTATCACGGATCTCCTTGATCCGTGCATCCATCTGTTCTATCGATACTTAATTTAAACCTCTATACAATCCTGTCTATACCTTCTAAACCTCTAGACGATCCTGCCTATACCTTCTAAATCCTTCCTATACCTTCTAGAAGTGTCGCTACTGAGCGTAATGAGTCATATAGTAAATAAATGCTTTCAGACTTTGAATGTGTTTACAAAGCACAAAAAGTTATTATTCAACATAAAAACAGATGGTTACACACTGCAATCTACAGACAATTAGCGCAAATAAATCATACAGACCCAAGGTACAGTTGTTACATACGCACGCGCTCTGGGACCAGATACCGGCATCAGCAAGAAACCTCCGTCAACAGCATCCGCAAGAAGACTCTCGACTGGGGTCAGAGAGCGCACATATATACTCTTACAAGGATAGGCAATACAATAGGCAAGTTTGGCATGATTCCATTGGTTCTCCGTCACGATGCTTCTGTTACAGGACAGTTAACAGGTCAATTCAAATGGACACAGATCAGCCTCCGACAGCCTTTTGTCTCCTTTTTCCCGCTGCATGCAAATCTAAGCTGCTAATCATTACAGAGTACATTATAATGTTTTAACTCTCTATAGTCCATAGTTCGCAGATGCATGTTCCGATCTTCTCACCGATGGTACCGGAGATCTGTTGAGACAGAGTAGATCAATACTACACCAAACACGGTCTGTTTATCATGTACTAAACCTTAGTTGCAGAAAACAGTTATTTCTTTACATGCTGGCATTGTGAGTGAATCGAATAATAATAATCCTTTTGCACTACGGAATCATTGCTTTAAGTGTATGTATGCAAGGGAAAACAACGATAAATAGCGTTGTGTGTCTGGGAGTCTGTGGGATACTTAGCGAGCAGTGCTAAGCTGGAAAGGTATCTTTGAGTGTGTGGGACTAAGTCAGTATTGGTTGTGTGGGGATTGTATAAAGGGCCTGATTCAGGGCCGCTCGTAAGCGGCCGCTCGTTCGCTCCGAGCGATGTTTGCCCAACTGCGCATGCGTATGGATCGTTATACGCATGTGCAAACCAGTCAGTGCGTTCGAAATTCATGTGCTCGCAAAATAGCGAATGCCTGATAATTTGAGTGACAGGAGTAGGCGTATGTGGGTGGTAACGGGGGAAGGTGCTTGAAAACGGGGAGTGGAAATCCGAACGCAGGCGTGCTTAAAGGTCAAAACGGGCGTTTTATGGGTGTGCATAATTAAGACAGCAGCGTCATTGACCACGTCACTGGGTTATTTTATAGTCAGAACTGCTCGCAAAATTGTGGTAGCAAATACCAACCCCAAGAATAGCGAGCAGTTCATACCCTGGTCGATGTACTTGATTAATCTAATAAATAGCGGACATGACGTAGGATGCGAGCGGCCAGGGGGCGTATTTTTCCAAAAAACGACCGCAAGTTTTGTTAGCTCGTTCAGACCTAGAGGCATGATCAAACCGCAAAGAGCGAATGGTTGATTTGAATAGCCACCCCTATTTTCTGGACGAGCGAGCGCTAATTGCGTCCGGCTCTGAATCAGGCCCAAAGTGTTCTAATGCGTTTCAGACGCACAGCACAGTTTAACTATATTGCACTCTCTGCGCTATGAGCTTTGTGCTAACCTCACAGCTAGGTGTTTTACTGAGAGTGCAGGGAGAACAGCGCTAACGAGCGCTGTGTAAGTGTTGCAGTGTGTTGGAATGTTATCCTTAGGTGTTTTGACTACTGGCAGTAGGATTTTGAGAAGGATTAACAAAAGTGTTCTCATGCTAATCATTAGCTATTTTGTATTGTGCACTGTTTAACATTGCGTGTACGTGTTAATGTGAATGCAGGAAAAACACCACTAATTTGCTACTATTTTGTGCTGTTCATATTTAAGTCCGTGGTGATTTTAATGTATAGGAAAGTCATTTTTATGTATGTTAAACACTGTCGGTATGTGTTTGGGGAAGATTGTTAAAAAGCTGGCTATGCTATTTATTAGCAATTTAGTGTTATGTTTTGTGTACTATGTGGTTTTGACAAAATGGCGCTGTGTGATAAGATGGAGTCTTGTCGGCATTCGCAAGATGGCGTCGCTCCGATCTAATTTTAAACTGATCCAGTCTCAGCCAATTATCCGGCTTCGACAGTCCACCCTTTGATAGCAACCAACATGCTATCTTACACTGATCTTAAATTTAATTTTTAGGCTTACATTATGACATAATATTTAATGTTATTATGGGATGGCACAAGGTGGTTTTTAGTCCATTAATAATGGGTCTCTAGGAGGGGACATAAAACTACCCTTATACGCACACCGCGGATCCTGGGAGATCATGGGAAAGATGTGGGGATGCACCTATCCTATAAAGGAAGTCTTGAGGGGGGATAGGGACTTACATTATTTAAGGTGTTTAAAAATAACATTTTGACCACCCACAGCTTACGCGAGCGGCCAAAAAGATGGTCGCGATGGTCAAGACCATCGCAACCATCGGGCTTGCGATGAGACCCTGCGGTAGGGTCTTGCTGCCGCAAGCCCAGGAGTGCTTTTGGCTCTATCAGAGCCAAAAGCACTCCCACTGACATCACTAGTGACATCACTAGTGATGTCAGTGGGGCCGGCCCCAGACAGTAGGCGTTCCCATGGGAACGCCTCCGTCTGGGCAGCAACACCCCCAGCACGCCCACCAAAGGGGGCGTGTTGTCACTCACCATCGACAGCACGCCCCCTTTGGTGTGAGACCCATAGCGACGGCTTGGCCGTCGTTATGCGGGTCTCGCGTATGCGCACGACGGAGCTCCATCCGTCGTGCGCATGCGCACTAGGGCACCAGCGCTCGCGAGCGGGTCTGAATCAGGCCCAGAGGTCAATGACAGTGAAATGAGTTGCATTTGTTGGGATTTGCATGAGAATGACAGCTGGATTTGACACTACAGGAAATTGGCTCTCTACCACCTTATTAACACCTCTAAGGTCTTGTACCAGCCTATAACCCCTCCCACCACTCTTCTTTACAGGAAAGATGGGACTGTTGGCTACACTAGCTGTACGAACTAAAATTCCCTGTTGTAACAATCGCTCAATTATGGGATAAACCCCTAATTCTACCTCCTGTTTTAATGGGTACTGGGGAATTTTTGGAGCTTGCCTACCGCTTTTTAAATTTACCATTACGGGACTTACGTTTGCCATTAATCCAGTGTCCTGTACATCCTTGATCCAAAGTGAATCTGGAATTTGGGATAACATTTGATCTACCTGAGATGGATTTTCACTTAAACCGGTAGAGTTATACATTATCCCTTGGGGAGTGTCCAACATATCCCTCACCTCATGCGCAACTCTCTCTGGGATATCTAAAAATACACCATCAGGGGTACAATATATGACACATCCAATCTTACATAACAAATCCCTTCCCAGTAAGTTAGTAGGGGCCGCCGCTGCCAGGAGAAATGAATGCCTGGTATGCAATTGCCCGATAGTGACCTCTGTGGATTTTGTTAAAGGATAATGTTGCACTTTACGCCCATTGCTGGTACTGTCTCGTTGGTTACCTGTAAATTAACGGGGGATTTTATCACTGACCTGGTCTCCCCTGTGTCTACAAGAAAAGGATATTTAGTACCAGCTACATCAACCATCATTACCGGTTCTTCCCTAGTACTTCCTGTTAACCTGACTATCTGTAGACTACAGGTATGACCCCTAGCATTGACTCCCACTCTCCAATAAAGCATTAACGGCCACAATTGGAGCTGGTGATTGTTGGACATTTGTTGGTCTCTGTGTATATCCCTTATGAGGATATCCAGGTACTCCCTGGTAAGGGGGTCCTACCCTCTTCGCCGTACAGTTCCTACTTACATGTACTGGCTGGTTGCAATTAAAGCACTTCCGTGGGTGTGGTGGATGAAAGGATTGTTGTGTGGGTTGAGCAGGAGGAAAAGGTGGTGGGTATGGGTAAGGATATTGAGGGAGATATGGTGGTTGTGGATAATATGGGAGTTGTGGTTGTGTGTGATAAGTGGGGTAGGGCTGTATTTGCAGTGGTGTAGGATTAGTGAGGACGTGTAGCTGTGCAGGTGTAGGTGCAGGTGTGTCTGCTGGCTGTGATATTACAGTCATTCCTTCTAGAGCTTGGATACTAACAGCCATTAGTTTCTCGTTCTGGGGCTCTCTCTTTTTAGAGATGTTCTTGTCATGTTCAATTGCGGATTCTATGACGGTGTCTAGAGTGACTCCCTCCAGCCAGGCTGTGAGGTCTGAACCAGGGTCTTTAGGTTCTCTTTAAGACCATCCACGAGTACAGTGACAATCATTCCCCTGTGGTGAGTGCTATCTTTAATATCTTCTAATATAGTGTACTTGGTTATAGCCTGCAGAGCCCTGTTACAATAGTCTTCTGCAGATTCCCTCTCTTTCTGTTTTATGGTGAAAATTTTGCTCCAGTTAACTACTACTGGAAAATATACACCCAATTGAGTTACAATGCGGGAAATGTTACCTTGGTTAATTTCGTCTGTTAAGGGAACATCTCCATCCAATACACAATCCGTGATAAATTTTGTCACGTCGGTATTGCATGTTAGACAGGCCCTTAACACCACTCGCCAATCTTTGTTGGTTGGCTCGTGAGAACTACCCAAATTTTTCAAAAATCTTTGACATTTGGCTAATTCTTTTTTGGAATCAGGGAAAACATTCATTATGGAATTTAGCTCCGCTCTTGTCCAAGGACAATGCATTGCTACTTCCTTTGTGGGCACTGCACCGTTCACATCCGCATTCCCATTCGGAACAGTTATTGTCCGGATGGGATGCGGACCGGCCGCACTGCTAATTTTGACCTTATTACCTGGCTGGGGGTGTAGTCTGTTACTGCTACATATAGGGTTAACACTATGGGTGCAGTGGATGTTAACACTTCCTGTACTATCACAGATGAAGATGGCGGCACCACTTGTGCTTGCCGTAGTGGAGCTTCTGACATGTGTACAGCATGGGAAATGGCAGACATAACAATAGGCTCATCATCCACATTATAAACATTTTCCTTATGGTTACTTAAGAGAGGGTACAAATTACTTGGTACATTTTATGGGTTTTTTCAACAACTGTACCTGCACCCCCATCCGCATAGGGCGGCGGTGGTGTGCGTGAACCACTGGCAATACCTTCCACAATGCTACTTTGCTGCACATGCGCGAGGTCACCACAGTTTAGCGCTGCGGGTGTACTTTCCGGTATCGTGCTCGCGACGCTAGTTTGCGTCGCTTGCACACCTTTAAGCCACACATCCCCTACATGCTGCCATAATTTTAAACATTCGTTATATTTTACCTTTTTCACTTGAGAACGCACCAGACTGATGTGATCTCGGACATTGTTCAATACATCCTTATCAAAGCTACCAATTCTGGGAAACGGTCTAACACTCTTCATCGTCATCTTAAACCATACATCACAGTACCTAATTGCATAAGCACCGTACTTAGTATGCATAATACGGTGTGCCGACTCAAGCGGCGCTTCCATTAGCAGCACATCATTGTCTAACATCTCTACTGTTTGCGTGGCTCCCATCCTGGGACAACCCCTACGTTTTTCAATAAAGATTTAAACCGGTGAAAGACACTCAAGATACTTTCACTTACCTGTGGACGTCTTTGAAAAAGGGCGTATCCACAAACCCTATGGAGGACCTCTAGACGCCTCCAGTCACCTATGGAAGAAAAGCTGCTTCCACGCAGAAATCCCTGTTTGACTACCTTTCAACCGCTAGGGGGTAATACTTACCCTTTGTTTCCCAGTTGATTTCGTCCACCCTCTCATCAGTTCACAATCACAGTTTAGCCAAAACTATGCGGTTCAATTACAGTGCTCAAATAAGCCTAACCGATTACTGAATACTGTAATCACACTGAGAGCCGAACCCTAATAAAAATAACAACCCATACACCTACCTTGTGTAAAGTAAACGGTAAGCTGCTACTGAGTTACTAGGCCGCTCCTTACGCCTAGCACGCCTAACGGTCCTACGATACCCTTAACATTTAGGAGCCGTGTTACACCCTAAACAAATACTCACTGTTACACACTTCTTTCCTGCGCAGAAAATACACGTTAACCCAGCTATTGGCAACACTTGAAAATTCAATTCAACGGCTTTGTTTAAAACACGTGGCAGCAAGACAGGAAATATGTATACGCTATTGTGCGACTAGTCGCATACACAATAATGCGACTACTACACAACACGTATTATCACTCTTACGCTATACTGCGACTTAGCCGCATACACAATAATGCGACTTCCCTTTTTTAACACACAAAACAAAATACAAACAAAAAACCTATCGACGAAGGAAAATAAACTTTTTCCTCCCTCGTCCCTGGATTCTCAATCAGCGCTCCTAAAGTCACAGTAACAGCTAGCGCACTCTCAGCAACAAAGGTGGTAACAGATTTCGAAGGCACAATGCGTTCTCCTGCCAGGCGCCTCCACCGTTTTGCTGAGAGATCGCTACCAAGCGTTGCCGAGTGACCGGTGGCGTGATTAACACTGCGAGCCCCCAACTATCGATACTTAATTTAAACCTCTATACGATCCTGTCTATACCTTCTAAACCTCTAGATGATCCTGCCTATACCTTCTAAATCCTTCCTATACCTTCTAGAAGTGTCGCTACTGAGCGTAATGAGTCATATGGTAAATAAATGCCTTCAGACTTTGAATGTGTTTCCAAAGCACAAAAAGTTATTATTCAACATAAAAACAGATGGTTACACGCTGCGATCTACAAACAATTAGCGCAAATAAATCTTACAGACCCAAGGTACAGTTGTTACATACGCATGCGCTCTGGGACCAGATACCGGCATCAGCAAGAAACCTCCGTCAACAGCATCAGCAAGAAGACTCTCGATTGGGGTCAGAGAGCGCACATATATACTCTTACAGGGATAGGCAATACAATAGGCAAATTTGGCATGATTCCATTGGTTCTTCGTCACGATGCTTCTGTTACAGGACAGTTAACAGGTCAATTCAAATGGACACAGATCAGCCTCCGACTGTCTTTTGTCTCCTTTTTCCCGCTGCATGCAAATCTAAGCTGCTAATCATTACAGAGTACATTTTAATGTTTTAACTCTCTATAGACCATAGTTCGCAGATGCATGTTCCGATCTTCTCACCGATGGTACCGGAGATCTGTTGAGACAGAGTAGATCAGTACAACACCAAACACGGTGTGTTTATCATGTACTAAACCTTAGTTGCAGAAAACAGTTATTTCTTTACATGCTGGCATTGTGAGTGAATCGAATAATAATCCTTTTGCGCTACGGAACCATTGCTTTAAGTGTATGTATGCAAGGGAAAACAACAATAAATAGCGTTGTGTGTCTGGGAGTCTGTGGAATACTTAGCTAGCAGCGCTAAGCTGGAAAGGTATCTTTGAGTGTGTGGGACTAAGTCAGTATTGGTTATGTGGGGATTGTATAAAGTGTTCTAATGCGTTTCAGACGCACAGCAGTTTAACTATATTGCACTCTCTGCAGGGAGAACAGCGCTAACTAGCGCTGTGTAAGTGTTGCAGTGTGTTGGAATGTTATCCTTAGGTGTTTTGACTACTGGCAGTAGGATTTGGAGAAGGATTAATAAAAGTGTTCTCATGCTAATCATTAGCTATTTTGCGTTGTGCACTGTTTAACATTGCGTGTACGTGTTAATGTGAATGCAGGGAAAACACCACTAATTTGCTACTATTTTGCGCTGTTCATATTTAAGTCTGTGGTGATTTTAATGTGTTGGAAAGTCATTTTTATGTATGTTAAACACTGTCGGTATGTGTTTGGGGAAGATTGTTAAAAAGCTGGCCTTGCTATTTATTAGCAATTTAGCGTTGTGTTTTGTGTACTACAGTATGTGGTTTTGACAAAATGGCGCTGTGTGAGCTATTTCTAAGATGGAGTCTTGTCGCCATTTGCAAGATGGCGTCGCTCCGATCTAATTTTAAACTGATCCTGTCTCAGCCAATTATCCGGCTTTGACAGTTCGTTCGAGTTAGTGAAAACCGAATGCTAAATAGAAATTAATAATACGAATGACAACAAATGACAACAAATTATTACACCATCGAACAACACAAATGACAGGAATCTGGAGCGTAGTAAATTCAGTAACCTGTTCGAGAAATGAGACACATGAATCCGGACGATGTCATCTGAGATTGATCTTGGATGACATTAAATAGAAATCAGCACCTTAGTAAATTTACCCCTACAGCTAAACTATTTGCACCATCATTGATACTAAACTAGTTAACAACATTTCCAACTGGAAATTTAGGACAAATAAGCCCTGTCTGATCTGTCGAGGCCAGGCCAAGATCCATCGGTGGGTATATGGGGATCCTTCAGAATATAGCAGAGTTTTTCTTATGGATGATTACGTGTTTAAATTCAGGCCTTAATTGAAATATAACTACCTATTTTTTATGTAATTTTTTATTTTTAAATTTCAATGTATATTGTTACTGCTTCTCTATATCACTGTGGTGATCTCTACAGCTACAAATTATCCGACTATTGAAGTGTGTGTGTGATCTGTTTTGTATTAATTTTATTTTAATTTTGGCTAAAACAGCTACTGATAACCTAGGGCACAGGACTCCTTACAGAATCCCAAGTGAAATAATTAGCTCCACCTGTGGATCTTTTAAAATGTATCAGTGAATACAAGTACACCTGTGCACCTGCTGGGTGACCTGGAAAATGTGAACTGGTTTGGGGTCCTGAAGATCGAGTTTGAAAACCACTGACCTAGGGTCCTCTATATCACAAGTTCTCAAACTTGACCCTCAGGACCCCACACAGTTCATGTTTTCCAGGTCTCCTCACAGAATCACAAGTGAAATCATTAGCTCCACCTGTGGATCTTTTAAAATGTGTAAGTGAGTAATGACTACACCTGTGCACCTGCTGGGTGACCTGGAAAAAGTGAGCTGTGTGGTGTCCTGAGGACAGAGTTTGAGAACCACTGCTCTATATAATTCCAGCTATTGCCTCACCCAGGCTGCATTTGTTTTATAACTATGATCTGCAAACATTTTTTTAAGTATTTTGTCTAAGTATTTACAGTAATTCAGATATATTTTTTCATAAAAATGTTCATAACGCTATAAATATTGGCAACAGATTTATATTGGCTTATAGCGCTGTTTTTAATAGTTTTCATGTGCTTGGAGGAGATTAATCTCCATTTATAACTGCTGGGGACTGTTCTTAGTAGTACCCCCTTCACACCGCCAAAATAACCCTGGTGAAAGGGTACTTGAAAAATTACCCGGGTTGAGTGCCCTGCCAATCCAACCCGGATAGCAAGCAGTGTTGGACACGGTATGAACATTTCGACCCAGGTTATCAGACCTGGGTCATGCCTAAAATGAGCTGATTGGTGGCTATGGAGCAGTCACCACCCACTTCTTTTGGCCTCACAAGTTTAGCAGGACAGACTCGGGCTCAGCGTGAACCCTGGGTATAACCTGGATAATAGGTGCAGTGTATACGGGGTCTTACCCGGGTCTCATCGGGGACTGATCCATGTTAAAAATCCCAGGATTTTGGTGTGAATGGGGCATTAATGTATCACTGTTTTGTCACTTTTTATTGCCTTGTTTGGGGTGGGCATAGTGATGCACTCCTCCACTGAAGTGCAATATACAGTAGAAGTAGAAAATCACTGTATATACTGTATATAGCTGTGCTACTGATTTAATCAGATTTCCCAATTTGTCTCATACAGGAGCTGCATTTGGACAGTAACCATATTGAGGTTGTGCCAGAAGGAATACTCAATAAAACTCTAAACTTGAGCACTATTGTGCTTAGTAAGAATAGGCTGCAGGAAGACCGAATTGCTCCTCGGGCTTGGATACACCTCATGTGAGTATTTGCAAGCCTTTGTATCACTAACCAGTGTTGTCTACCTCCATTACTGCCAGGCTACAATGCACAAAGACCCTATGACTGCTATCGACCTTGCACGTAGACTCCCATGAGTGACAGCCATATTGTATAGAGTCTCTGTTGCCAACCTCCATATTATAGGCACTCCATCCACTCAGCACTTACCTGCTTCCAGTGCTGTAGTGTCCTCCACTTCATTTGGCATTCATCCGGCACCTGACACGTGCACCGCCTGGTTGGTTTGGGTGCCATTTGGAGTTTCTGATGAGAGGAAATCTCATACTTTTGAACCGGCCACCACACTGCTGAGATTTACTGATCCACACGTCCCGTCCTTACAACATGGGAGAAGGGCCCAGTTACTGCTGTGTAATAATGGAGGTATTAGCATTTGCACTAGACAATCCCACGTGCTACAATCTGGCAGATGCTTATGGGATCACATCGCAGATACCTCTTTTTCTATGTTACAGCTATAGTTCAGGCCCTCTCTGAACCTCTTTTGCTAAGCCACTGCTGCAGTTCAGGCTGTTACGGAGAGCGCTCTGTGCTGTCTCCTTGTAGCTGCTGCGGTCCCCATAGTAATGTAGGTGCGTGACCTCTGACCCAATGCGCTACTGCACATGAGTGCCCTTACTACACTGCTTCCTCCCTGTCCTGCAGACTGGGAGGACATGCCCCTGAGTGTCTCCTAAGAGTTAGTGTGCAATAGAGATGTGGCGATGCCACTAAGCACCACTGGTTGGATCTGTCTCCCATTGCATGTTCCTGCATTGTGCTGCATTAACTCTTTGTTGTCTCTCGTTCTGCTGTTCTGCCTGGTTAAGAAACCAATCCCTAGTTAACCACTTGCCTGTCGTGGTCGCATCATTTGCACCACCAGGCAGTGCGTCATCTGATATGGTCGCATACAATGCAACCTGTCAGTAACGCACAGAGGGCAGCTGCCGAAAGATAATTTACCATCAGCTGCCAGTAGCAGAGGGTCTTCCCGGCCTCTCTGCATCCCTGCACCCTCCCCCAGTGACTGCTGATCGTTCAGCACAGCAAGACGCTTGAAGTTCACAGCCTATTACACATACCCCCTTATATTCAATGGCATAATGGAGTTGTAGACTTAAATAGCACAACATACTTCCCAAATTTTGCCTTCGATTTATTTATTTACAATTATTTTATAGCGAAAACATAATCCATGGCTCTTTAAGGGCTCTATTTACTACAATCCGCATTGGTAATGCAGATTGTAGTGTGATATTACCGAGTGAATTCGCATTGCGAATTCAGGCAATATCATAGGGATTTACTGCAAATCCCTTGCAGGGACAGAGCTTGCGAGAAAGCTGTCCCTGCGAATCCCCTCAGCACACTAGTCACGGTACTTTTGCAAAAAAATACAGTGACAAGTGCCCCACACATGTGCCGACCGGCCGCTGCTGCCTACCCCCACCGGCGCTAAGCTCCGCCCCCATTGCCAAGCCCCGCCCCCCGCAATCGTGGACCCCCCCTCTCCCTTAATTACACTTACCTGCATGATCCGGGCTTCGGTGATGTCCTCTGGTCAGGTGACATCCCATACTGCACTGGGACTCTGTCAGGTGACGACCGGGCCGCAGTGCAGCATGGGAGACCAGCTGACTGGAGAGAGGACATCACCGGAGCCCCGATCTCCGGTCCCTGGAGTCAGATAAGTTTTGGGGGGTTTTTTACTTTTTTTTTTACAGTGAATCAGCGTCTGGTCTGTTTAGGCCACGCAGCTGATCACTGGGCCAGCTCCGGGCTCTGCTCTCCCCGTCAGAGCGGAGCAGGAGTCCGGTAACCGGGGGAGACCCTGGATAACGCCACCTCCTGGTGGCGTTATTATCACAGGACTTTCCCTGGTATTTTTTCACAATTTATTTTTAGTAACTTTGGTCAGATCACATTTCCCATTACAATTATGAGAGATGCGATCTGATTACTAAAAATAAGTGATACTTAGGGGTTGGAGTAGAATTTTACGAATTCTACTCCAATTGCCCTATAGTAACTGTAGGTGAAACTAAAATAATGTGAAATGGGTGTGAAAACACCCTTTTTCACTTTATTTTAGTAAAAATAATAATAAATAGAGCCCTAAGAGACATAACATCATGCAAGTGATGTCATAACTGACCCTACTTTGTGTGCTTCCAGGAATGTGGAGTCCCTGGATCTGTCTCATAACCGTTTGGTGCATGTTCCCTCCTTTTTGCCCCGGGGATTAAAGCAGCTCATCCTGCACCACAACCAGGTCGAGCTTATCCCAGGTTATGTATTTGCTCACATGAAGCCTGGACTGGAATTTCTCCATCTATCACACAATAACTTGAGAGATGACAGCATACACGCAGTATCGTTTTTTGGCCTATACAAGTCACTCAATGAACTTCTGCTGGATAATAATAACCTTCAAACTGTACCCCGTGGAATCCTGAACTTGAAGTCCTTGCAGGTCCTTCGACTCAGCTTTAATAAAATAAGGTAATATACACACGAATAATCTGATTTACCAATGTGCTATATGTACAGCCGTGGCCAAAAGTTTTGAAAATGACACAAGTATTGGTTTTCACACAGTTTGCTGCTTTAGTGTTTTTAGACCTTTTTGTCAGATGTTACTATGGTATACTGAAGTAAAATTACAAGCATTTCATAAGTGTCAAACGCTTTTATTGACAATTGCATTAAGTTTATGCAATGAGTCAATAGTTGCAGTGTTGACCCTTTTTCAAGACCTCTGCAATTCGCCCTGGCATGCTGGCATGCTGTCAATCAACTTCTGGACCACATACTGACTGATGGTCACCCATTCTTGCCTAATCAATGCTTGGAGTTGGCAGAATTTGTGGGTTTTTGTTTGTCCGCCCGCCTCTTGAGGATTGACCACAAGTTCTCAATGGGATTTAGGTCTGGGGATTTTCCTGGCCATGGACTCAAAATGTCAATGTTTTTTTCTCCGAGTCACTTAGTTATCACTTTTGCCTTATGGCAAGGTGCTCCATCATGCTGGAAAGGCATTGTTCATCACCAAACTGTTCTTATATGGTTGGGAGAAGTTCCTCTTGGAGGATGTTTTGGTACCATTCTTTATTCATGGCTGTGTTCTTAGGCGAAATTGTGAGTGAGCCCACTCCCTTGGCTGAGAAGCAACCACACACATGAATGGTCTCTGGATGCTTTACTGTTGGCATTAGCAAATAGAAGTTCTGTTTGCAGTCTGGTGCACCGCTTTTCCTCCTCGCTGCTCTGGCAGTTGCAATTATTGGCCCCCACTCATGGCAGGACACCTCTAGCGACCACTACCACTGAAATAAAACCATACTTACCTACTCTGATGGAAGTTGTGGGAGGTTCCCCGCCCCTTCCTTGTGGTCCCACGTTTCGTAAGAGTTTGCCATGACAGGACGGGGCCTAATCACATAGGAGCAAAGCCCCGCCCCCCAAAGTGGCCAAATGCGTGTCCTCCAATGGCTTCTCCGGGAGAGGACAAATGAAAATTCGTCAAGTATGAATAAAACGCCATGAAGCAGGTTTATGAAACCTTGCATTTCTCCAGAGAATCGTAAGATCTTATGGCCGCATATCACAGCAATAAGAAATCATTTTTCTGGGGTATAAATTAACATTTTCATGCAGGGACACAGGCTCCAATAGCAGTTCTTCTCTGAGAAGGAGAATGATCACTTACGCTGTATTTTTAGATTATCCATGTCTAAATGTAATTCTAGCTATGCTACAGTAATGAATAGGTGATTTTAGACGTGGGAATTAGAATTATAGATGTTCTGGGCAGTAGCGCACGCAGGGGGGGTTTCTAAGCACCCAGAAACCCCCCTCATGACGGGCCACTTTTTCTTATTTCAGAGACGGAGACAGCCTGGTCTCCGTCTACCAGCCGCGGGCCACTCACTGTCGGAGCTGCTCAGCTGCCCGGCCAAGGCACTGCCTGTTTGGTAGCGGCTAGGTCCCCTTCAGCTACCGGTTAGGGTTAGCTTTCAGCGCTTCCACGTCAGGTGGCTTTCATATCACCTGACGCGGAAGCGCTGACAGCTGACCCGGCAAGGTCCGGGCAGCACGTCGCCTTCACAACACAGACCTCCCAGAGTGAGCATGGGAGTCTGGAGAGCCTGGGGGAGGATCGTTGCCGCCCAGCAGCCCGGCACCTAGGGGGACGTCCACAGCTAGCAGCAGAGCCCACACATCAAAGGAAAAGCTGCTGTGAGTATGCTATGTGTGTGTGTTTGTACTTTGTAAGTATGCTGTGTGTGTATGCTTCAGCATGTGTATGTATGGTGTGTGGAATCTACAGTATGTGTGTATGTACTGAATGCTGTGTGTGTATGCTATGTGTGTGTGTCTCGCATATATACAGTGTTTGTGTGTATATATATATATATATATATGTGATAGCAGCTACCAGGTTTCCATCAGTGTGACGGATAGTGTAGGACCTGCAGAAAGTGGGGTCCTGTGATGTGGGCTGCGGGCTTAAATGCATTAATCAATCCATGAACCAAACCCCCATTATTTATTTATTTATACATCATTGTGAGTGTTTAAACATGGTGAGTGCTTGGTTTTCTGATTTTATTTATTTAAGCAATGTGGTCACAGGCCACTTGCACCCCAGTCCTGGGAATGGCGAGTGCAGGTCTGCACCCCAAATCTAGGGGTGGCGAGTGCAGTGGATTTCTGAGTTTATATATATATATATATATCTACACACACATAAACACGGTGTATATATAATTATATATATATATATATATATATATATATATATATATATATATATACACACACACACACATATATACATTAGTGTTTATGTGTGTGTAGAATATATATATATATATATATATATATATATATATATATATATATTAGAAACCCCCCACTAAAAATCCTGCGTTTGCCACTGCTGGGATCGTTGTAATTAGGATCTTTTGAGTGGATGGTGGATATTTGAAGAGGAAAAATAAGCAGCATTGTTGCAGTACCACTTGTGACCAACAGATGGCGATACTAAATCAAACTACTTTGCTGTTAGTTGTAAAGTATTTTAGGTCAAGATAAACATACACCGTAAACTAAATGTAATAGATATGAAATCTATAATATATATTTCTGTTTGATAAATAAATTGTGTAATGTGATTTTTGATACATTTGTTAATTGTAATATTCTTCCCCCCAAGACGAATGCTAAACTTCTTCCTTTCACAATCCAAGGTACGTTCCTCTAAACTCTATCTGTGATACCAGGAAATCTGATGACTCCAGTCTCGTCTCAGTTCATCTGGAAAACAACTACATCAACCGGCACCATATCCCTCCCACTGCATTCTCCTGCATTAAGACTTATCACAGTGTCATCCTGCGCCCCCAGCATGACGAGTATGAGGAGTATTGAGGGAATGGACTTGATACATCCAAAGAAGGTTCCCTCCCACCTCAAGTTTGCATTGTATAAAAAAGATGCTAGGAAAAGACTTTATAAAGCTATACTGAGCATGAGTGTGGGCTTCCTTATGCTAAAATGCCTTCCATCTGAAGGCATTATGGGAACATATATTGAATAAATCCTTCATGAGTGCTGGTGCTCATCCACAACATCTACCTTTAAAGACAAATAAAGATTTCTAGTTATAATGTCTTATTGTGGATTCTGGCTTACCATGCTTGCTGCACCCATCACACATAACTAGCAAGGTATGCAGTCGGGAAGCCGGCGGACCTAATCCTGACAGCCGGCTTCCCGACTGTCATATCCCGGCAAGGGTCTAAAGACAGGCGCCGATATGCCGACGCCTGTCATTAGACATATGCCGGGAGCCCGACGCCCGCCATCCTGATCGAAGGGATGCCGGGCGCGGATAGCCGAGGGGGGGGTTAGGTTTAGGGTTCCCGGGGGGGACTTAGGGTTAGGCACCCCCCCCCGGGAGGTTAGGTTTAGGCTAGGGGAAGGGAGGATTACGGTTAGGCACCCCCGGGGGGGACAGGGTTAGGCACCCCCCCGGGAGATTTAGGTTTAGGTGGCGGAGAAGGAGGGGTTAGGTTTAGGCACTTAGAGGGGGGATTAGGGTTAGGCACTGGGGGGGAAGGTTAGGGTTAGGCACCCCTAAGAGAGGGTTAGGGGGTAGAAATAGGTTAGTATATACTTACCTGGGGACGATCGGGATTTCCTCATCTGCTGGGATGCTGCTGTCGGGATTCCAACCGCCGGGCATGGGTCTGGCGGTAAATCATACCGATTCCAGCTGGCAATCGTTCTAGAGAAATAGATGAACATAACTTTCTTTGTGATATCAGAAACGGTTTAACTACATTTGTTCTTATTATCCATGCTGGACAATCACACTGGTATCCTGTAACCAAGTGGGAATTTCTTATATGAAAAATAAAAAGAGACTTTAGGGCATAAATTGGTGCTAATTTGCGTTCTCTGACCACTGCATGTAACCCACCTAACCACCTAGAGACATACTTGCACACTTCTTAATCAGATCCTACAGAAGATGGCAGAGATAGTGCGTGTCCTATGAATCATGCCATTATAGCTCTGCCCCCTGGGTCATTCTGCAATGGGGGTGGGGTGAATTGGGTCATCCAGCCCATGGACCACCCACTATTCTGAGGAAGTGGGCAGATTAGGGAGCCTGGAATCCAGATGAGCTCCCTGAAATTTGTGAGCCTCCTGGACATTCCAGGAGAATAATTAGGTATAATTATAATTAAAATCTATAGCTTGTGTTCTGCACGAGCTGTATTTGCAATTTACAATGGAGGCAACATATACATAAATATCTTGGTGCCATGGACAGCTGTATTGGACCTATAAGATCAGCAATTGAACAACTTTGAACTATATGATGCAACCGTCAGCCTCTTATTATATAAGGTGAACGAAAGTTTATTTCGCATACACTCTGCCTTACTTGTAGAACAAAATCCAAATTTGAGCAGCAGTATGCGGAAATCGTGTAGACCGTGTTATGTTCACATTAGAACTAGGGATAGACATCAAAGATTGATTTTTAAAAACTAACGATATTCAAGGCTAGATATCGGTCAATTTTTAAAAATGTTATTGGTTTTCCCCCAGCGATACAGCGAGAAGGATGTATTGATTGAATGGATTCTGCCAACGTGATATCATCATCTTCATTCCCACCTAAAATGATGTCGTGTTTTTTTCCCAACTCTCCACCCGTAGGAGGCCGTACTAGAATTTTGAGATTCACTAAGGGGCTGAGAGAGCCTATCAGCAATCATCAAGAATTACTTGAAGCTCTATTTACTACAATCCGCATATTGAATGCGGATTGTAGTGTGATATTACCGAGTGAATTCGCATTGCGAATTCAGGCAATATCACAGGGATTTACTATAAATAAATCCCTTGCAGGGACAGAGCTTGCGATAAAGCTCTGTCCCTGCGGATCCCATCCGCACTCTAGTCGCGGTATTTTCGGAAAAAATACCGCGACTAAGAGCCCGCGCATGCGCCGACCCGCCGTCGCTGCTGCCCCCCCACCGGCGCTAAGCCCTGCCCCCCGGTGCTAAGCCCCGCCTCCCGTGATCGCGGACCCGCGGAATTACAATTATGGGAAATGCGATCTGCTTTACTAAAAATAAGTGATACTAGGGGTTGAAGTAGAATTTTACTAATTCTACTCCAATTGCCCTATAGTAACTACAGGTGAAACTAAAATAATGTGAAAAGGGTGTACACCCTTTTTCACTTTATTTTAGTAAAAATGATGTTAATAAATAGAGCCCTTGGTGTTTTCTAATAGGCTCTATCACATAATAAGATACAGCAGCAGCCCCAGCCTGCTATTTGTTATCATTTCCCTGACTTCTGAGACGTATGGGAAGCAGGCTGGTGATTTACAGGGATAGTAGGGAGTGCATTGTTGAGAAAGGACAGGTGTGTGCTTGGAGATAGGGCAGAGAAACTGTGAGGAGGGCAGGACTCTTATTCACAACTCTAAACCTAACTGCTAATGCATGTCTGATGCACCGGTAGTTTACACCATCTTCAGATGGTGTAAACTACTGTAAGCCTATGGAGGGTCCAGGTGAAGGAGAGAGATCTTTCATTGTCTCTCCTGCAGCCCCCAGCCGGCTCCGGAAGCTGACACTTGCATGCACAGCGTCAGCTTCCCTCCGATAAGTCTTTCACTTCTGTGAAAGACTTCTAAATGCCGGGGATATAACTCACAGGGACTCTGAAATTTCCCCTTGGTACCTGTACATATTTTAGGTCATTCTGCAATGGGGGTGGGTACATAGCGGGAATATTATCTTTAAAAATGTAAATATTCCCAGCAAGATGGATACATAATAATCACGGCAGTGCTGCGATTATTAGTACATAGACCCCTTACAGCAGGATATTGGCAGAAAAGCTCAGCTATTTAATTATATTATATTTTTATTCTGTATGGTGGCAAAGGAAGATCGGACACTTATTAGACTAAGCCAAAACAATGCACAACCTACACAACAAACAAATGCAATCCCACACAATAAAGAAATGCATTGTGGATGGCTACCACACTACGCACCACACAAAATTGGGTATCTAAACTGGCCATCTATTAATAATCAAACACCCACCCAGTCAGGTGATGTGTGTGCTGTCCCTATAAGGGTGATCTGGCCTTTTTATGCATGACAATGGATGTTTTTGCAAATAAACAACCAAAGGGTGCTGATCTGCTGTTCTTTCCCATCACAAAAAAATTACTCTAATGGTAAATAACAACCAAAATTATTGGTAGATGCCTACAAGTTGGTAGGTGTGTAGCGGATGTAAGCAAAGTTAGTCCACACATTGATTCCAAACCAGAGTAGAATTTATTGAATATAACAGGATACAGGTGATAGAAGATGGAGAGTAGTCAATAGGATAAGGTAGTAGTCTTTCTTCCAATAACACAGTGACAGGCTTGGGCACATGCAAATCCTTTTATAGAGCCAAGTAAACAAGTTTTGCACCTGCAGTCTTAATTAGCCTGAACTTTAAGTCTGTTGACTGATACATATGATAATGCAAATAGACATGTGATGTTATTGTGGCTGATGAGTCATGCACAGTCAATACCACAGCCATGTGATGTTACTGAGTCAGGTGAGTCAAACACAGCTAAGAGACAGCTTGGAGCATTGAACCGTGTAACTACATGTCAACAAAAGTATGGAAGGGAGTGTGGGAAATTAATCATCATGAAAAAGGCCAATGCCTAACAAGGCAAGACTAATATAACCTTATCATAACAACCATTCTATAGGGCAAAACACAACAGCTGACATAACACAGAATCCAGTAGCCAAAGCATATGATGTGGCTAATTAAGAAAATATTCACACTTGGCTGTATGGATCCAGCTGAAATTGCACTAGTCTGAACATAGTAAAATAAGACCTGGAACCATAGGCAAGCTCAGGAAAATATTAGGTTTTATCTCATACTGCCCCTACATCTAAGACTTCTCCAAAATTGCTCTGTGAATTATAATAGGTGACCCAGTACTTGCTCTGGCTATTAAACAGTTTAAACCCAAGCTGAAAGGTAAAGAACATCCTCAGCATCCTAACGTGTGGATTGAACATCAGGCACTATGCAGCCACTTCGCAGAAGTACTGATTCATCCGACAGTTATGGCAAATACAGACCTTTCTAGTCCATTTGTACTCCCAATGTTATTAGTCAGCCTTTTGCCACATGCAAGGCACCAGCACGTCCACCATCACAACCAGCGGGCTTCTGTCTGCTGGTTGGCTGTTCCAGCTCATACCCTGTGTAGGTGGGGTGACATGTAACAGTGTCATCCACCACCTGCCTAGAGCAACATTCAAGGTATCAAAAATGATGCCTGGCTTTGGGCTCAAACTAGTGCATAAAACACAATCAAGACTCCAAGCAGCCCCAAGCTGGAGATATTAGTGAGGACATGGAACATAACTCCTAAATATCTCACATTCAGCGGGAGAGTCACGTTTTTCTGGGCGTACCCTACTCATGGTATCAGACTGGTGTACATCTACCAGTTTGATACTCACGGTATAAAACTGGTAGATGTTCTTATAAAGGTATCTTTTTAGGTTCTTCCCCCCAACCTGTCTCCCTAATTAATCTGCTAAAACAAAATACTTCAGCAGGGTCCACAGCTCCACCACCGACGCATTTCAGCTAATGCCTGTAGACACCTCGCGGAAGGCATTCGCTGAAACGCGTCAGCGGAGGAGATGTGGACCCTGCTGAATTATATTGTTTCATCCACTGGGTCTTTGGGAGAACCTACACCCTAAGGGCGGTGGCCCGGATTATGTACCACTCTTCAGCTGCATTGTAATTAAGCAGCCAGGTCGAGAGGAAAGACCTATAAAGATACCTTTATAAAAACATTTACCAGTTTTATACCGTGAGTATCAAACTGGTAGATGTACACCCATTTGTTTCTTCATACACACACTGGGTGTTATCCTTTGGGCTATATATTTACCTGACGAGTAAGATCCAATATAAAGAAAGCTTTACGGGCAGATTACGTATGACTACTGTGTGAGTACGGTATGCCACCCTTTATTATACACATAAACTTGGAGGACGCAGTCACCGGTGGTCACTAATCTTCCACATTGGCCACACTTTGAGCTGTATCATACATTTGCCCGAACGTATTACACTATTTTTTTTTTATTCCTTTTATTTCATGTACACAGAGAACAATATCTTCTGGAAATTCAATAACAGAAGAACCTTTTCTGGACAACGCATGGACTGTGTTTTTATGTGCTCCATGAATTCATTATAAGATTCTATGGACCTTATTATTCCTCATAGTTTTTACTATTGCTTAAGGGTGAGCGCTAGTAGCGACTGTGTTTTCTCTTGTAGTTATTGTTTCCATTGTATAACAGGTGATATACTGTAAACATTGTAGTATTGCAGCTCCCTGTGTGCATGGTGATATATCCATATTGTTTGCCCGATGTGCTGCTGTGGCTGCACTGCATCTTACACAATGATTATACTGACAGAACCCAAAGAGAAGCTTATCGTCATGATTTATCTGGCTGCGGCCATTTTAGGCTAGGTGACTGTCTAGGGAGGACTGGACTAGAAATGGCCATCGACCATTGATGGTTCATAATCATTGATGGTTTACGGGCGATGTTGAATGCTTTTACCATCGATGGGGGAGAACCATATGGTTTCCCTCCATCAATGGTAAAGCATAACCAAATGTTTTTTTTTTTTTTTTTTAGATTAGATCATTTACAATCATAATGGAGAAGCAGCAAAATAATTTGCATATATGCAAGGAGACAACAGCAGGGCTCCAGGGTGGTACACCTCCCACTTAAGGGCACCCGGAAGTGACCACTAGCCGGAGCAGATGACAGCCAGGTCCTGGAAGTCTGCATCCGTTGACGCAGACCCTGTATGCCCACCGTTTTGTAGAATGGTCCTAGTCTCTGTCCCCCATACGCCGCAGCATGTCAATCACGGGAGACCTTGAGCGATCACGCAGAACCCGCTCTGCATATGCGCAGACCAGGTCGGTCCTGCAAATCCCAAAACATCAGATTTGTACGTAAAACATAAGGTTTGCGTACAAATCCGAATCAGGTCCTGTATTCTTTATACTATGTTAATGTGACTAACAGAACTAGTGAAAACGTTACTTTGTAGCTGAAATAAAATAATTTTATAAACACGCATTGATATATTGAATATTTATGACTCTTAAACCAAAATGTAGTGTAGCATTTGTAACTATATAAAAACTATGATGTTGTTGGGATGCAAGGGCAGTAGAGTTTCACCGTGGTTAGTATTGCTGTCTCCCCAGCTCTGGTACCTCGGGTTTCATTCCTACCGGGGTCCTAGCTGTCTTTTTATGTCCTCTCCATGCTTGCACGGGTCCCCTCCAGGCGCTCCTCCAGCAGGACCTAAAAACATATTAGTGCGTTAATGTGTTTGTACGGTTGATCATTTGGATATTTATATTGTAGATGAAATGTTTTGCTATATACATTGTTGTAGGGATAATTAGCTTTTTTATATGACTTTTATGCTCCAGAAAGCAGTTACATTATAGTTTGGGCTGAATAATTTGCCAGAGGATTGGGCCTCTCGTTAAACAAGGCAATAAAAATGAACAATGACAGATACATGGAGAAAAACACAAACACTGAGCTATTTCCTGTGTTACCAAATGTTTGAACCCTATCCCCTCATCTGCTTAATGTTTTCTCATGCAATCTTACTGCACCACAAACACTAGAGAGGAGAAACGTTTTGTGTTTTTGGAGTCATTATCCCCGTCACCCATCCCAAGCATGACTCATAGTTCCCTGGTGCTATCTTCTTAGTGATAAGGTGCCAGCCAATCAGCTAACTGCCATCTAACAGGCTGGGTTTGAAAAATGACAGTTGGGAGCTGATTGGCTGGCACCTTATCACTTTCTTATCACTTTTCACTCTGTCTAATAACACTGCTTAGTAAATAGACCCCTATAAAATGTATTCAATGACAAGGAGACAGCACCTCAGGCACTCCCTATCGTTCCCCCAATGTCCGCTCCTCTGTGCACGGTCTAATGTTCACAGCAAAGTTTCCCGGTGAAGTTTCAGATACAGAAGTCGCCATGGAAATACTGGGCAGGTAGATCCAAGAGGTGGCGATGAGCCCAGTGCCCAGAGCGGCTCACCCCCCAATTAGCAGATAGAGAAACCTAGAGATGAGCAGGTTCGGATTAGTTCGGATTTTCCCGCCAAGTTCGGATTTTTCCTGCCAAAAATCGGGTCTCAGAAAGAGGCAAAATGTCATCTTTCATGGACAAACATCATCATTAATGGACAAAAGTCCAGGAATGATGATGTTTGGCCATGAAAGATGATGTTTTGCCTTTTTCTGAGACCCGATTTCCAGGAATGATGATGTTTGTCCATGAAAGATGACGTTTTGCCTCTTTCTGAGGCCCGATTTTTGGCGGGAAAAATCTGAATATGGCAGGAAAATCCGAACTCGCTCATCTCTAGCAATCAACAGCAGTAGCTGTAGCAGTAGTGGCGGCTACGGGTACTTATTCTCGGAGGGAGGGAAGGCGAGTGGGGACTGGGTGGATGCAGCCCCAGCAGCGGTCCATAAATATCTAGATGGAAGTGGCTGATGGGGGGCACAGATCCTGTGCAGCCGGCACCAATAAACAAACAGGCAGAAGAGACACAATACCAGCGCTGAGCTCCAGGTGGCCCCTCCTCCACCTCCCTGGGCACAGAACACCAGAACCAGACATCATGGGTGGCCCCAACTGGCTCCTCCTAAGTGGTTCAATTGCTATAACCTCAAGCAATATAAATAGTATCTTTATTTATGATACAATCCCGGTACAATTACTATGACCACAATGGTATTTAAAAATATAGATTTGAACAGTGCATGTAATTCATATGGGAAATGCATCACAAACAAAAAGAAGAGTCTAGCATTTAAAAAACAACTTCACTCAAAGTGGAGCTTCTACCGATAGGAAGGCCCCCATGAGGTGCTGATTTCACAGTATACATCCTGTGTTGACTTTTTTAGAATCTTATGTCATGACTCCTCCTCTCCACAGCCTACGGGATGTAGTTTGGAAGCCCACGGTCTAAATCCCGACCGCCGGCTTCCAGACGTTATAATCCCGGCGTGGTACTAATGACATGCGTCTAAATCTGGACGCCTGTCATTAACCAGACGCCGAAGACCGACGCCCGATCGAAGTGATGCCAGGCGCGGACAGCCGCAGGGGGGGTGTTAGGTTTAGGGCTCCCAGGGGAGACTTTGGGGTTAGGCACCCCCCCGGGAGGTTAGGGTTAGGCTAGGGGAAGGGAGTGTTAGGTTTAGGCACTTAGAGGGGGATTAGGGTGAGGCACTTGGGGGGGAGGTTAGGGTTAGGGGGGGGAATTAGGTTAGCGATACTTACCTTAGGGACGATCGGGATTTGCACCCTTGCCGGGCTGCCACTGTCGGGATTTGTAATACTTACTACACCCCAGCCTACAGTGCTTACAAGATGGCAGCCGCTGATGTTGTTCAAGCGATGGCAGCACAGTAATGGAGGAGGTACCAGGGAAGGAACACCGCTTAGACTTCTACAGGGGTTGCAGAGGTGATTCTCTATTGGAGAAAACTTTTCTCTGTTATTATTTACCATGTACAAGCAGAAAACTTTTATTTGACCATGGTACTTCCATATGTTTGCGATGAAAATAAAAAACCAACATAATATATATACAGTATATATTTTTTCTAGTCTACTCCATCTATCTCCAATCACTGTTTGGCCTGTAATGTATAACTGACATAGCCCCTGGGATGCATTTGGTAAATGTAACTTTTTTAATGTGATCTGTGTCTCTGTTTATGGAATATCTTGGTCATATTTGCAGCAGGTGAATAGGCCCAGCAGGAAGTCTTATAAACTGTCTGTTCCTCAGCCAATAAGGCCTGCGTCCAAATTAGACATGACTGGTGGAAGAAAGCCCTGAAAATGATCCCCGGGGGAACCGCAATGATGTCCAGACAGACAGACAAACTCTCCTCCTTTTCCTGTTTTATTGGAGTACACTCAGTTAGCACTGACGCTTTCCATTACTTATACCCTAGTAATGACAACTTTCTCCACCAAGTGGAACTAGACAGGAGGAGAGATGAGATGCTAAGGATTGATTTGCAAATGCAGTTATTACTTTCTTCAGTTAACAAATTATTTTTAGTTTTTTAGATTCGTAAATAAGGTTCATAATGTTTTGAGACTGGGATTACATAAAAAAAAAACACTGAAGCGTGTCTTTGAAAATGTATAAATGTTACGTGAACATTTTATTTTGATGTAATAATTTTAAACAGAATTATATGGTACTGTAGGTGAATGATATACCAGCATATTGCACCCCAGACACACTTGCTGACGTTTTCTGTCTCACCACGGAATATCAAAGAGGGAAGATCCAAGAGGGATGTACGGGGGGTATGGGATGTGTGTGGAGATACGATTCACACCATCGGGCATCACACCCAACTGTGCAAAGCTATGATTTGTGCAAATGCACAGTGGGGGGGGAAGCCAGGACACAATAATGTGATTTGCCCCATGGCCGACCATTTCACTGGCGTGGGCAGGATCCAGGTGGTTAGTCTACTCTCCCATAAGTCTGAGTCTACTCTCCCATAAGTCTGGGAGAACTCTCTGGAATTCAGGAGTCTCCCTACACCCCAGTTGAATAGGCAGGTACAGCATGACTCTTTATAGGGAACAAAGATAGAACCCATGTGTAAAAAAACATAATACCTAGAACTAAACCTATAAATTATACCTCTTTCAGATTACAAATGCCGGGTCTGACCCAGGATTTTGAACACGGGTCCAACCTGGATGCAAACTGGGTCAGACCCCATTCACACTGCACCTTTGACCCAGGTTATTCTGGGGTCGGCCCCGTTCACACTGAACCCGGGTCAGCCTTGCAAAATCTATGTATCTATGTAAAATCTATGTAAAAATTGCCTTTTTCTGGCTCACAAAGATGAGGTCATAAAAGTAAGGGGTGGGGAAGCTTCGATCAGTTGCGTTTTCTGAGTCCCGGGTTGGATAACCTCGGTCGGACTCATTCACACTGCACCGTGACCCAGAAAAGTGGGCAAGTCTCCCGAAGGCTGGAGCCATCCGGACGCAGCTGGCCACTTCCCGAGTGAAGTAGGCGGTACAGACGGAATTGTGACACCCCCCGCTTGACAATGCCAGCAGTAGCAGCATTGTATAGCAGGGCGTGGGGTAACAATGATGTGATTGCGTCATCATGACCCCAGCCTTTTACACTTCTGCCGTAGAGCACCCCCCCTGCAGTGCTGCCAGGCTGCCCCCTTCCGGAGGGGGTAACCAAAAGGTTGGCAAGTATGTAGCAAATGCTCTTTAAAACAAGTTCCAAACTTAGAATTTTGGTGCAGTTTTATTGCCGCATTACCCCCTGGAAAATATTTTCCTAAGGTGACCCTTCCCTATAGCTGGAGGCCCAGGTAACACTGCTTGTAGCCAGCTATCCTAGGACTGATTACATTTGGTTACCAACATAAATGGTCATTAAGAAGCTTGTGGTTTTTGCGCTCACATTACCTGTCCCCCTCTAAATCTCATTTTTTGGATGGAGCAGTGAGAGACCCTCACCATTCCTGCTAGGGGGAGGGCAACCATTAGAATATATTCTCCTACCTTGTAATGCAGCATTAATATAGTATAAAATCCATGAAAACACAACAACAATATCATATCATTGTTACACAGGATGACATATAAATGGAAACTAAGCAAACTGGGGCAAAATGGAAACTTTTACTCGTCGCCATTTACACTATGGGGTAAATTTACTAAGGTGGGAGTTCTATTAAGAAGTGATGTTGCCCATAGCAACCAATCAGATTCTACTTCTCATTTATCTAGCACCTTCTAGAAGATATTACCTGGAATCTGATTGGTTGCTATGGGCAACATCACTTTTAAATAGAACTCCCATCTTAGTAAATTTACCCCTAATAACGAACTAATAATAATAACCCAATAATGTGTGTGCAAGCCATGCAAGATATCACATAAATGATGCACTTTCTGATGTAAAGATAAAGATGCAGAATAACTTATTTGTTTTCCCTCTGACAAATCTAGGGCACTATGTTCTTGGAAGCTCAAATACAAAACACATGTGTGGAAATGTTACTCTGCCTCTATCTTACAGGCAGAGGAGGATTTATCTCACTTCCATGTGCTGGTTATTGGAAAACTGCAGGAGGCCGCCACAAACAACAGAGGGCGCCTGATATCTCCATCATGGTATTAGTCCTAGTCCTGCTACCAGGAACCCTGGGAAAGCAATACAAATTATACTGCAAATAACAGGCATACTACAAGAAGGAAGTCAAGCAAAAAGAGAAAGAATATATACAAGCGATAAATCTTATATAGAAGACCTGAAGGAGAAAGGGTTGGGTAAACTAAAACCAGAGCAGTTTTAAAGGTGCTGTTAGTTGTTTTTACAATATATCTTTATTTATTTACAGTAACTTATATAGCGCCAGCATATTGCACTGCTCTTTTCAATTGGGAAAAAAACATGAATAGAACAAGACTGTGTAATAACTGACATAAAAAAGATTAATAGCTGCTAAAAGCCTCCTCTCTACCTCTAACACTTCTGGGGCAGTGATTATTGGCTATGGGGCATATTTACTAATTATCAGGTTTTAAGCCCGATAAATAGAATTTCTTATGGCCACTATTAGTGGCCATAAGAAATTCGCATTTGGCCGAATTTACTAGAAATCAGATGCAGGGTACAGGGGCTTCTTTTTGGAGCGATGCAATGTGTAAAGAAGTGAAATGATTGCAAAATCCATCATTTCCCTTCTATATACTGATGGAGCATGCACTGTCAGCAGAGCACGTATGTGCAGCACCCATTGCCGAGGAAGGAGGAACCCTCTCCTGGTAATTTTTGCAAAATAGTAGCCCACAGTCAGTGGCGTCCCTCCCTGAGGTGACACCCGGTGCGGGTATGGGTGGGAAGATATGTTGTGCATGCGCCGAAAACAAGGTTGTGGCCTCACTGGACAGGGGCGTGGCTTCATGGATAGGGGGCATGGCTTTGTGACCCGAACCCCCGTTTTAGTCACTGGACAGGGGGCGTGGCTTCCTGGATAGGGGGCTGGGCTTTGTGACCCGAACCCCCATTTTAGTCACTCCGGGGGTCCGGGAGATGCATGCTGCCCCCTAGGACAAGTCTGTTTCAAAATGCCGGCTCCCTCTCTGTCAGGAGCCGAGTGCTGCACGTAATGCTACAGTGCAGCACCCGGATCCTGTCACTGAGGAGGGACGGCATTTGGTGTCACCTCTCTGCAGGTGACACCCGGGTGCGACCCGCACCATCCTGCTGCTCCCGGAAAGCTGCCCAGGAACGTCGCTAAGTATGACTATAGGATAGCGCCATCTGAACATGCTTCACATTCCGGACCTTGGTAAATCTGACAGCTTCTCAGCCTCCATAGACACCTCCGTGTGCAGTGGCTACAGTGGGAAATTGAGATATCTGCTGTGGTCTCTCCTTTATACATTCAGGGGATACTTTATATTTGCGGGTATCCCCCGAAAGCTCCCGTTTTCTGGTAATATTCTGCAAATATTACTTGATAAATATGTGTGAAAAACGTATAAGATGCCAAAATGGTTTATAGTAACTACAACTAATCATTCATTAACTTACTGAAAGGTGTTGAATTACAAATTTTATGTTGCAATTTTTACAATACTTCCAGATAGGCAATATCATACTTACCTACCCTCCCGAAAGCCTCCTGAAAATTGGGTGCCGCTCCCGGGCCCCCCGGAAAGGCAGGCAAGTCTCCTGGTCCCCGGCGACCCGTCAGCTCCATTTTCTCCCCCCGCGATTACAGTATAAACGCTGGCAGTGGGGGAGCCGGTGACGCGATTCGCGCTGAATCGCATCATCGTGGCCCCACTCCCTGCTTCACAATGCCATTAATCTCGGCATTGTGAAGAGGGGGCGGGGACGCTATGACGTGATCGCGCTGTCACACCCATGCTCCGCCCCCATTGACGCATTATTTGCCGGGTCACGTACCCTTTTGCCGCGACACGCCCACATGCAGCTGTGTAGTAGTTACATGGCCTCTTGATCAGGAAGTGAAGAGAGGGGTTTTTTAAGCTGCAATCTCATTAGGCTAAGGATGCTGGGCAGCATGTGCAGGGTCCAGCTCCCTCCCCACCCTTTTCCCCAGCATCTATATGTACCCAGCCATCATGGACAGGGAGCAGTAAACATAGGTTGCTATTTGCAATACCTTCAATTGTTCTCTTAGATAGTTTGATAAATCTCCCCCTTAATCATTGGCTCTCCAGCCTGTTACAAACTTATGCATTTAAGTGGTGCACAGAAAAATTTATGAAAATGTGGGGTCTATGGATGCAGGGCTGTATTGGGGGTGTGTCAGTGGCGTATCTATAATGGGTGCCGTGCGTGCGGGGCACACGGGGCCACGGGTCCAGGGGGGCCTCGCACCGCACACCCTGCACCCATATTATTTTAAACTCACCTGTCCGTGGTCCCGCGTCGGGTGTCAGTTCTGCTCAGAACACCGGAAAATGGCCGCCGCTGCCAATTTTCCGGTGTTCTGCGTATGCGCAGTAGCCTCCGTGCACACTCTAGTGTCCGGAGTCTACTAATGCTCCAGTGGCTGGCCAGCTGCGTCAGTCGGCAGCCGGCCACTGGGGAGAGAGGAGGGGGCCCCGCACGGGTAGTGCACATGGGCCCCCTCCTCTCTTAAGATGCCCCTGGGGTGTGTGACCTGTGCCATCGCCCTGGAGACGGTATCTTCGCTGCCCCACGGCACCTGCATGTGGCTTGCAGGGTTCTTGAACGCTATCCCGCACCTAGTAGCGCTACTGCAGAGCAGAGGGGCGCTCTGGGCAGGCACCATGCCACCAGCAGTGCCCTACTTCCCAGAGCTGGCGGTCCTGCCCTCTAGGTGTGACATCATGCCACATTAGTGAACGCAAATGCTGCAGAAAAATAACTTGAAATAGGAAAAGCCACCTAACTTATGTCTGAGTGTAATAAAGGGGTCGTCTTTGTCTTATGTTCACTTTTCTTAACTTCTTAAGTTGTGTTGCAAAAGCATATCAAAGAGAGATTATTTTAAAATACTAATAATGAAAAAAAAAGTGTCAACCTCTTCCATCCCCACTACAGAAGGGCAGCGAGCAGCACAGAGGATGTGCAGCATCTCAGCGTAAAACTTTTTGCTTCACAAGTTCCCAGCTGCCTGTGCTGTCTGAGTTCCCTGTCACTGTGCTTCGGCTGCAGATGTGCTTGAGTCAGGGCCAATTCCTCTGGATGGAAAATGGTTAACTCAGCATAAGTTCTCTTGGTTAAGTTCAACCCCCCCCCCTTGCTTCATGATAACAGGAGGTAATTGGTGGATGTAAGCATGAACCCTTCTTGGCCCCCGAACTGGTCTCATTAGATAAATTGCACAGTAAACCAGCATATGGACTTTATTTCAACCTCCTCATCCCCACCCCCAAAGGACGTTTTCTTTGTGTGTGTTTGTTTTACAGAGAGACACATTGTCCGGCTCTTCGTGCACAAAAACGTGATTACACAGAGACATTTTGCTGCTTTTATTACATCTGTTACCATTCCCTATTATTTCCAGGCAACAATTGGAAGTAACACAAAGAAGCCAGTTTCACTAGATCCCAGCCCTAGCACATATGATATAACCTACCCTGACAGTTACAGTCTCTCTTCATATGTATGATCGCTCTTCCAGTATATTATATTAACTTTGTTTGAACAAAAGCAGTGACATTTTTCACCCCAGGCAAATGCCAAAGAGCACAGGGTCCAAGCAAGAAAGAAGTTCTGAAGAAATAATCTGATCTACCTGTATACCAGCCTGATGCAAACAGTGGCTCTCCAGCAGTTGTGGAACTACAAATTTCAGCATGCACTGCTCCTCGAGGCTGGCCAGTCATGGTTCATTCATCTCTGGTCTGGAAAAAGGGCGCTGCAGCAAAAGTGTGGAGAGTTCTTACATAAAGAGTGATGTTTACTTAAAGGGCATTTAAACTATAACTTGAAATAGGAAAAGCCATCTAAATTATATTTGGAGAAGTTTGAGTGTGAATAAAGAGAGTGGTTGCCTCTGTCTTATGTTTGACTTTTGTTAAGTGTGTAAGTAAGTACCATAGCTACATGAGATGTGCCTAACAATTGTGTAAGTACCATAGTTACATGAGATGTGCCTAACAATTGTGTAAGTACCATAGCTACATGAGATGTGCCTAACAATTGTGTAAGTACCATAGCTACATGATATGTGCCTAACAATTGTGTAAGTACAATAGTTACATGATATGTGCCTAACAATTGTGTAAGTACCATAGCTACATGAGATGTGCCTAACAATTGTGTAAGTACCATAGCTACATGAGATGTGCCTAACAATTGTGTAAGTACCATAGCTACATGAGATGTGCCTAACAATTGTGTAAGTACCATAGTTACATGAGATGTGCCTAACAATTGTGTAAGTACCATAGCTACATGAGATGTGCCTAACAATTGTGTAAGTACCATAGCTACATGAGATGTGCCTAACAATTGTGTAAGTACCATAGTTACATGAGATGTGCCTAACAATTGTGTAAGTACCATAGCTACATGAGATGTGCCTAACAATTGTGTAAGTACCATAGCTACATGAGATGTGCCTAACAATTGTGTAAGTACCATAGCTACATGACATGTGCCTAACAATTGTGTAAGTACAATAGTTACATGATATGTGCCTAACAATTGTGTAAGTACAATAGTTACATGATATGTGACTGGTTAACAATAGTGTAAGTACATTTTCGCATCAGCTGTCACTGCGCCGGGGGAATGATGAATTGCTTTGGCGTCCGCGGCGAGTTAGAATGTTAATTATTGGGCCCCGATAATTAACATCATGAATAGGCCCCTATGTCTTTCTGGGTAAGTTCTGTGGTGTAGGCCATGTACCATTTTAGTTGCTCTTCTTTGTACAGTTTCTAATGTTTTTATATTCTTCTGGAGATATGGCCTCTAGAACTGCACACAGTATTCTAGATGAGGCCGTACTCAGGGCCGGTTTAAGGTCTGTGGGTGCCCCAGGGCAAAAAACTGGGTCCCCTATTAATGACATTATCAAAGTGATATATTGGCGATGTTATAAGAAAGTTACAAGTGATTATATATATTGATTTATTTATTTACATATCTATCTATCATATATATATATATATATATATATATATATATATATATATATATATATATATATATATATATCCACCAAAAACGGGACGGCACTCAGAGATTGATAAGCAAAACTACATGTATTGTAAAAAAGTATCCAAAGCAGCGAAGTTTCGAGGTATAACCCTCTTTCTCAAGCCTTAGGTAAACAGCACATAAACAAACTTACCCAGTTTAAGAAGCCCCGTACGCTCATCACTCCACCTGCTTTGCTCCCACGAGGGCCACCCACCGGAAACTGCACCTGACGCACTTCCGAAGCCTGCGCTTCACCGTTGCCAGGCAACCACCGCATCACCCTCCAGTACACTTCCTGGTTGTGAGCGCAGCCCCCAGTTCCTACGGCGATGATACCAGGCTGTTAGTGAACTGTCAGCGCTCATAACGGGGGTTGTACATACCCAAGTCAGGAGGTAACTAAGGGAACAATAAGCGGACAAAGCCACCCAATTAACCCCTACATATCAATACAGTGCATATAAAATCACAGAAATCTATAATTATGCTCAGCTGACTAATCCACATCTTATGTGTACTATAACAATCCCCTATACATAAAAACATAGCCCCACAAACAGTGAAAATGGAGCAATAACCCCCCTGGCAATAGCTAAGTTACTTCAAGCATAAATACAATTCTAGAGATACACCTATCTACTGCACAGAATCATGGGATCTAAGCATTGGGTAGTGCACACGGGCCCCCTCCTGTTTACCTAAGGCTTGAGAAAGAGGGTTATACTTCGAAACGTCGCTGCTTTGGAGGCTTTTTTTACAATACATGTAGTTTTGCTTATCAATCTCTGAGTGCCGTCCCGTTTTTGGTGGATGTATATGAGATGTTTTGGACAGGCACCGGAGGAGCTTCGTTGTTTGTGTGACAGAGTGCCATCATAGAGGGGACATTATATATATATATATATATATATATATATATTATGCACACACGGTATATATATACTGTGATAGGATCACTGGTAAAGTGGTCTGTGACAGGGACATTTATCCCAGATTCCTGTCTTATGTGTTTTAAATCCCCAGGAGAAAGTCTGCAGTGTAGCAGGCTTGAGTCTCGGCTTTTTGAAAAGCCGGTTTGAGACCTGGGGGTTGTGGGTGAGAGGAGAGGGAGGGCTCCACCCACAGCCACTCCAGGTTTTGGTTCTCTTAGCCTGGTAACAGGCTTGTTAGGGTTTCCACCTGAGAGTGGCCAATATAAGCCTAGTGTGTTGAGGGCTGATTGTCTCACCTGGGAGAGCAGGCAGGGAGTTTTGCTCAGAGACACTTGAAAACCTATCTGTAAGTGTTGTGCTGTGCCTTGGTTGCTGGTGAGGGCATTAGGCCCTGCCAGGTTCTGGTAGTGAGGGAACTACCTGTGAAGTTAGTGCCCCGACAGGGTTAGGATTTATGTTTATGTTTTCTTTATGTTATTTCTGACATTGTACAATAAAGACTGGCGCCGACCAGCTTGTACTCGCATCCAGACTGGTGTGCTGCTTCCCTGCTGCTGTGTGTGTGTGTAAGGAAGAAGTCCCCTACCCAGGAGAGGGACCTCCTAATCTGACTGTGTCACAATATGGTGGAGAATGCGGGCATCCACACACACTGAAGTTGCAGCGAGAGGAAAACTTTCCGTTTAAAAATTAAAGGGACAGACACCCAATTTGTGAGTGTGGAAATAACACTGTGTCCTTGAAGTCCCATAGAGGAGGCGTCAGCCAATGCTCAGAGAGGCAAGGTTCAGCTTCCAACCTACACCCCAGAACAAAATGGAGGAAATTATTAAGGCCTTGCTCCAAGCTACAGCAGCTCAGCAGGAGACGAACAAACTTCAGCAGGAGACGAACAAACTTCAGCAGGAATCTACCAGGGCTCAGCAGGAATCCACCAGGGTGCAACTGTTGGCCTTGGAGACAGCCCAGAGGCAACAACAGGTCGCCATTGAGGAAACCCGCCAGGCCTTAGCGGAAAACAGCCAGGCCATAAGAGAGGTGGTACAGCACCTGGTCGCCCTGCCCAGAGATGTTACTACTGGTCCTCCCACCACCACTCACTCCGTACGAGCCAGTCACTTCCTCCAAAAGATGACTTCGGGCGATGATGTGGAGGCCTATCTCGCCGCATTTGAAAGAACGGCCGAAAGGGAGAGTTGGCCCAAGGAGCAGTGGTCAAGTCTGGTGGCACCTTTTTTGTCTGGGGAGCCACAAAAGGCATATTTCGACTTATGCCTGGCTGATGCCAAGGACTATGAAAAACTAAAACAGGAGATCCTAACTCGCTTGGGAGTCACCTCCTTTGTTCGTGCCCAACGGGTCCACCGCTGGGAGTTCCATATGGACAAGCCTCCACGTTCACAGATGCATGACCTCGTCCATCTGTCCTCAAAATGGCTACAGCCCGAGACGCTGACGGGACCACAGATCGTGGAAAGGGTCGTGATGGACCGGTACCTGCGATCGTTACCTGCGACTCTGCGCAAGTGGGTGAGCCATGCAGACCCTAAGTCCGCGGACCAGTTGGTCGAGCTGGTGGAGAGGTAGGTGGCGGCTGAGGAGCTGAGGAGTATGCCCCACCAAGCCCCGATGGCGCACCGGCGAACTCCCACAGACACTGGTAAGACTGTTCCAGGGGAGAAGGGTGCTGGGCGGTGGGATGTACCTAAGACTGAGGGTGTAGAACCTGGAGACAGGCCTGCCAGGCCAGGAAGGTTCTTGCCCCGTAAACGACTAGACATTAATATGATTCAGTGTTTCCGGTGTGGTGACTTCGGCCATATTTACGCTAATTGTTCACTTACAACTGAACCTATGCAATGTGATACTGCTCATGTCTACCGCAGGGCGTCTTTCTTTGCACAGACAGCCTGTACGGCTGACCGGCAGGCTGAGACTGATAAGCACATGTGTGTACTCACTGTAGATGGCAACCGAGTAGAGGCACTGTTAGACTCTGGTAGCTTGGTGACACTTCTAAAAGCTGAGCTGGTGAACCCCTTGAGGCATAAGGGGAAAACTGTTGATGTGACCTGCATACATGGGGATAATCGATATTATGTTACTGCCGAGGTGAACATCGAGACACCATGTGGCTCTGCTATAGTTTCTGTGGGTTTGGTGCCTGGTCTGATGTACGATGCAATATTGGGGAGAGACTTTGCTCACTTCTGGAAATTGTGGGAAAGCCGTTTTGTTCCAGAAGTGAACAACCCCGGTCCACTTGAGAAGGTTGTCGATATAGTGGAGGAGGGAGTTTCTTCTGAGTCAGAGTTATTCCCTTTTCCTACTATGGTTGGCGGACTTGAGAATGCGGAGCGTGACGGTGGCCCGCCAACTGATGTGCCTCCCATTGAGGTGGGAAGTGTTGTTGGGCCAGTGGATCATCTGCCCGATTTAGAGGTCAGAAGAGAGGTCTTTGCCGTGGAGCAGTTGAATGACTCTACTTTGGTAAAAGCCAGGGAGAATGTAAAAGTAGTTGATGGTAAACCCATAGACCCTGATAGTCCTTTGTCCTATCCCCACATGGCAATGTGTCAGGATTGGTTATATCAGGTGACTAAGAAGGGGGAAGATGTTGTGGAACAACTAATAGTTCCCAAAGCCTACAGAAGAACAGTGTTGGATCTGGCCCATGGTCGTATAACGGCAGGTCATCTAGGGGTAGAGAAAACCACTGAGCGAATAATGCAGAGGTTTTTCTGGCCCGGGCTTCATAAAGAGGTATCTGACTTTTGCACATCCTGCCCTGAGTGTCAGTATCATGCTCCCAGACCACGTTTTAAGGGACCACTAGTTCCATTGCCTATTATAGAGGTGCCGATAGTGAGAGAGCACCTGAAACAGGCTCAACAGGCACAGCAGAGGGTATACAACCGCAATGCTCGGTTACGCAGCTTTGCTCCTGGGGACAGAGTGTTAGTGTTGGTTCCCACTGTGGAAAATAAACTTTTGGCTAAATGGCAAGGGCCCTTTGAAATCTTAGAAAGAGTGGGACAGGTCAATTACAAAGTTTACCAGCCGGGGAAAAGAAAGCCGGAACAGATACACCATATAAATCTGTTAAAGCCCTGGAAAGATAGAACGGTACTGTCGGCCGTCCGAGCCCCTCCAGTAAGTCCAGGGCCCTTAGTTCCCGAAGTGACAGTGGCAAAAACCCTGTCGGCAATTCAACAACGAGAGGTCAAGAAGTTTCTGGTTAGAAATAGGGTGCTGTTCTCTGACGTACCTGGGAAAACCTTGGTCGTTAAACATGACATCATCACTGACCCAGGGGTTAAAGTTAATCTAAAGCCCTATAGGTTACCAGAAGCACCAAGAGCATCGGTGTCGAAAGAAATTAAAAATATGCTAGAGTTAGGGGTTATTGATGTATCACATAGTGAATGGTCAAGTCCCATTGTGTTGATTCCAAAGCCCGACGGGAGTGTGCGTTTCTGCAATGACTTCCGAAAGTTGAACAGTGTTTCAAAATTCGATGCCTACCCGATGCCACAGTGGAGAAGGAGGCGTTGGCCATAAAGTGGGCGTTAGAGGCTCTCAGGTACTACTTGGTTGGTAGAAAGTTTAAATTGATCACTGACCATGCCCCTTTGAAGTGGATGTCCGAAAATAAGGACAGTAATGCGAGAATTACGTGATGGTTCTTGGCATTACAAACTTTTAAATTTTCAGTGGAACACAGGCCAGGGGGCCTGTTGTCTAAAGCAGACGCGTTGTCATGCGTTCATTGTTTGGGGGCTTCAGTTGTTCCGCCCCATAGGTCGAAACAAAGGGGGGGGATATGTGATAGGATCACTGGTAAAGTGGTCTGTGACAGGGACATTTATCCCAGATTCCTGTCTTATGTGTTTTAAATCCCCAGGAGAAAGTCTGCAGTGTAGCAGGCTTGAGTCTCTGCTTTTTGAAAAGCCGGTTTGGGACCTGGGGGTTGTGGGTGAGAGGAGAGGGAGGGCTCCACCCACGGCCACTCCAGGTTTTGGTTCTCTTAGCCTGGTAACAGGCTTGTTAGGGTTTCCACCTGAGAGTGGCCAATATAAGCCTTGTGTGTTGAGGGCTGATTGTCTCACCTGGGAGAGCAGGCAGGGAGTTTTGCTCAGAGACACTTGAAAACCTATCTGTAAGTGTTGTGCTGTGCCTTGGTTGCTGGTGAGGGCATTAGGCCCTGCCAGGTTCTGGTAGTGAGGGAACTACCTGTGAAGTTACTGCCCCGACAGGGCTAGGATTTATGTTTATGTTTTCTTTATGTTATTTCTGACATTGTACAATAAAGACTGGCGCCGACCAGCTTGTACTCGCATCCAGACTGGTGTGCTGCTTCCCTGCTGCTGTGTGTGTGTGTAAGGAAGAAGTCCCCTACCCAGGAGAGGGACCTCCTAATCTGACTGTGTCACAATACACATAAGCCAACAAGTATGGACGGCACTTAGGGTCTGTTTTCTACTTTAAGCAAAAAATCTCCGGCAGCCTGGAGTAGGTCAATGTTTCAGGGCTCAAACCCTTTTATCAAGACCTTGACCTTTTATCAAGGTCTTGATAAAAGGGTTTGCGCCCTGAAACACTGACCTACTCCAGTCTGCCAGAGATTTTTTGCTTAAAGTAGAAAACAGATCCTGAGTGCCGTCCACACTTGTTGGCTTACATTATCATATAGGAGAGGCACCGGGCCAGCTGTACTATACCGCAGGAAAGCCGGACAGATCATCTATTTATATATATATATGTCCCCGATATGCCGGCACTCACACAACTAATCAGCATAACACTCCGGTGCCAGTCCTAGAAAACTCATAGATCCCAGCAAAGAGAGGCGGCATTCAGAGATTGTTAAGTAGAAAAAGTATATTCAGGTGTACATGGAGGCGACATTTCGGTGTAACCCTCTTTCTCAAGCCCACACCATTGCAATACAGACAAACATGATAAACACCACTTACCCCATTAAATAGCCATGTCTGCTTTCCGTCTGACCCACACCGCACCCGCAAGGTCCATCCACCGGAAGTTCCACGTGACGTACTTCCGGGCTGTGCGGTCCACCATTACCTGGCAACCAGCTGCATCTATCCTGTGTAACCATGGATACTCCGATCACCATTTTCTTGGGAGTCCATATAGGTTACACAGTCGCCATTTTGTTGAAGATTACACAGGATAGATAAATACCATAGGGCTGTTATCATTTATGGCCACATAACATTGATAATGGCGACAGCAGCCTGATAATATTTGGTTTAAAACTACTGTCCAAAGAGATGTAGTCTTATTTTGGTCACTATGACCACTTCCGGTGGCAGACGCGAACCGGAAGTGATATGCACTTCCGGTCGCGGACATTATAATGGTATAATGTCTGCACACTTCCGGTTCCGGGCAAACGTGAACCGGACATCAGAGGGCGCCAAAATAGGGTACATTTTGGAGGGAAAGTTCAGGTATTTAAGGCCTCTCTATCTTTCATTGTATATGACCCCTGGGGAAGCCTATAAAGAGGCGAAACGCATTTGATCTGATCTACCAACCCTACTTACCATGTATACCTACCTCATATGAACTTTTAATGGACCTCTAAATGTTTTATTGTACCTGGACTTACCCTAACATGAACAGACCGTTGAGACCTATAAGATAAGCTTCCTTTTTATTTATCTGATTTGTGTGTAGTATTTTTATTTTGTAAATTAAAATTAATTATTTACTAAACATCCCACACTATGGAGGCAAATTATTCTGCTCTAATAAGGTTGCACTAGTCCGGTTGGTGAATTCCTGGTTCTTGTGGGGAGGAAAGATAAAAGCTGAAGGCTACGTACAGTGTGGGATTCTATGACTGCTAACTAAAGAGTGTTGGGACATGCTTATTATACAAGTATATATATGGTACGCGCATATTAATATCACTTTATGAATTTTTATGGTTTAACTAATTACTACACTATCAGGCGCTGGTCTTTGTCCCCCTTTTTTCATAAATATATATATATATATATAATAAATCCAAATCTCCGGCATTCCTCCCAAGTAAGGGTATACTTGCGCAGATGCCCTCCTTGGGGTTGTAATCCCCTATGCAGCAAGGACAATCACAGGCAGCACTCAGCGTCTCAATGAATAAAGTTTTCTTTAATCCAACGTTTCGAGTGTGATACTCGTCATCAGGGATAAAGTATTGTATAAACAATCACACCTATATATACCCCACCAAATAAATCAATAAGCCCCCTCAGTGCACTCAAATGGATCAGCGCTGCCGCCCGTCCGTCCTCAGTGACGTCGATGCTCTGGGCGTCGCGGCTCCAATGACGTGCGGGTGCTGCGGCATCCAGGGGAGTACGCATTGGTGCACATGGGTTGCCGTGGCAAGCTAAGAAACAAAAATAAAAAACAAACCGATACAAATTTAAAAAGAAGTACAGCGGTACTAATAACATACATGTGGGAGTGTAAGCCAACTACCAATTACTGCATCCTAATCAAATAACAAAGGTAGATATTGAAATACATTAAACATGATGCACACACAAAGGTTAAAACGTAGTGAGTAAAGAGGCCCAAAAGGGGACAACATGAATCTGTTAATCTCATACATATAAAATGCAACTAAACTACTGAAATATATTGATAGATACCTTAGATATTATAACAGCCAGAAAATATATATGATGGGCATATCAATGGGGGGACCTCATAAGAAACATTGGAGCCCCAATGTCTCGTTGAGTCCCCTCGGAGCCAATGTATCCAGCCTATCGATCCAATGGCACTCCATCTGCAACAGCCTTCTTGGTCTGTTGCCTCCCCTAATACTTAAAGGGAGGCAGAAAATGTTAGATAAATTTGTAGCCAGAGGTTACAATAAATTGGATATGGTGAAAACCAGAGATAGAGTGCTGCAGCTTCCTAGGGAAGCTACATTTATCTCAGTCAAGAACACCCGGAGAGGTATCCATACTATAATTCCTTGGGTTAATAATTTCACCACTAACAGCGACAGTACCACCAGAATTGTCAAACGCCTGTGGCCACTGGTGAGTACAGATCAAGACTTACCAGGACTTCAAAACTCCAGGGTTATGTCCTGTTACACCAGAAGTAGCAACTTAGGTGACTGGTTGGTCAAATTATATGTGGCTAAACTTATGCAGAGGAATAGACCCACCCACTTTTTGACCAAGAGTAATGGTTATCATAGATGCCTGGGTTGCATCACGTGCAGATCAGCCATACCTGGAGATAGTTTCAGACATCCCTACACTGGTAAAATATTCTCTATCAGGTTCCCAGTTTCTTGCAGTACTACCTTTGTGGTCTGCCTCCTATCTTGCCCATGTGGGTTGCATTATGTGGGCAAGACAGAGGCAGTTCAAGGAGAGGATGGCTCTCAATAGATCAGCCATCAGAGCAGCCCTAGTAGCAGGCCACAGTGATCAACCGGCGGCCAGACATTGTGTGATGTCCAAACACGGAGTGGCTGATATCCGTGCCAAGATTATAGATCACCTCCCTTTCAGTATTAGGGGAGGCAACAGACCAAGAAGGCTGTTGCAGCTGGAGTGCCATTGGATGGATAGGCTGGATACATTGGTCCCGATGGGACTCAATTAGACATTGGGGCTCCAATGTTTCTTATGAGGTCCCCCGATAGATATGCCCATCATATATATTTTCTGGCTGTTATAATATCTAAGGTATCTATCAATATATTTCAATAGCTTAGTTGCATTTTATACAGTATGTATGAGATTAAAGCTGGCCACACACTAGACCAACTTACATCAAACCAGCCAACTAGTTGATTGGTTGGAATGAAAACCTTGTAAAGTATGAAAGCAAACTACTGTTTCAACAAATTGTTTATATCAAACATTTAACAAACTTGTCTGACGACCATTTTCATCTGTTTTCTGGCATTTAGGAGCAAATTGCTGATCATCATTTGCTCCCATTCCTTACCAGATTTTCATTCCAACCAATCAACTAGTTGGATGGTTGGATGAAAGTTGGTCTAGTGTGTGGCCAGCTTTACAGATTCATGTTGTCCCCTTTTGGGCCTCTTTACTCACTACGTTTTAACCTTTTCAATGTCTATCTTTGTTATTTGATTAGGATGCCGTAATTGGTAGTTGGCTTACACTCCCACATTTATGTTATTAGTACGTCTGTACTTCTTCTTTTTAAACTTGTATCGGTTTGTTTTTTGTTTCTTAGGTTGCCACGGCAACCCATGTGTACCAGTGTGTACTCCCCTGGACGCCGCAGTACCCGCACGTCATTGGAGCCGCGACGCCCAAAGTGTCGACGTCACTGAGGACGGACAGGCGGCGGTGGTGATCCAGGTGAGTGCACTGAGGGGGCTTATTGATTTATGTGATGGGGTATATATAGGTGTGATTGTTTGTACAATACTTTATCCCTGATGACGAGTATCACACTCGAAACGTTGCATTACAGAAAACTTTATTCATTGAGACGCTGAGTGTCGCCTGTGATTGTCCTTGCTATACATACATACATATATATATATATATATATATATATATACACACACACACACACAGTATATATATATATATATATATATATATATATATATATATATATATATACACACACACACACATGACTTTTATATGGGAATGTAGTCAGGAAGCTGGCGGTCGAAATGCCGACCGCTGGCTTCCCGACATCGAAATCCCGGCATGGGACTAATGATAGACATCTAAATACCGATGCCTATCATCAGCCTCACGCCAAAATCCCGATGTCCGGCATACTGAACGCAGTTAAGGTGGGCGTCGGGAGCTGATAGCCATAGGGGGGTTAGGTTTAGGGACTCCCGAGGGCACTTAGGGTTAGGCACACCCCCGGGAGGGTTAGGGTTAGGCTAGGGTAGCATCAGGCAGGCCCGGGTAACAAGGGGCGTGGTCTAATTGTGGGAGGCATGGCCACGCCCCCTTCGGGAAAAAATGTGTTTTCAGTGCCGCTTACGTTGGCGAGGGGGGTACTCTAAGCCCCCTCAGCCCAGCGCAAAGCCAGGGGGGTGCGATCAGTGTGATCGCTACCCCCACAGGCATAGGAGACTGCTATGGCTGCTGCTCAGCAGCCATGAGCAGTCTCACACTGCAGCTCAGCACACGCTGTGTCCTGGGCTGCTGTGAGGGAGGGGGGGGCGGCACCGGACCCGGCCCCCCGCCGGGCCCCTCAGGAAGCCCGGGCAATTTGTACCCGCTCCCTCCCCTCCTCTCGGTAGCCCCTGACCACCGGGGGGGAGGTTAGGTTTAGGCACCCCCCCGGGAGGGTTAGGTTTAGGGTGCGGTGAGGAGGGGTTAGGTTTAGGCACCCCTGGGGGGAGGTTAGGGCTAGGCACCCCTAAGGGAGTGTTAGGGTTAGGGGGAGAGAGGGGAGGGTTAGGGGTCTTACTCACCTCAGTCGGGATCTTCATGTGCCGGCCTTCCGGCATTGGTATTTCATCCGCCGGGCTTAGGTCCGGCGGTAATTCATACATGTGTATAACCTTGATTGGACAGGGGACATAGAGTTTATGAATGATAATAATTTGACCTGTGAGGTCTGCCTATTATATGTGTAGAAACGTGTGGTACAGTGGGCAACCTGCTTGTCATCTGTCTAGCAAAGCTCACAACTACACCACAGGGAAATGCCTTGGACATCTGATTCAGCTCAGCTCTGAGTCTCCTCTGCTTTGCACTGTGAGTTACAGCCCCAGCTCTGGTCCTGAGTAACCAGTCAAAGTCTCGCTGATGTCATCATTTCCCATGACTTTGACTGTTCACTCCGGACCACTGTAGTACAGAGATTTGGCAGATAAAGCTGTTAGCTCTTTAATAAATTAAATATATATGTATTCAATGGAAAGTATGCTGGCAAAGAAACTGCCAAAATCAGCTCAATCTACAATGCACAATAACAACCAACAACGTGCATTGCAGACGGATACCCCCCAAGATGCACAAACTCAACTATTAATAACCTATAAACCACAAAGGTATTCATTCAGAGCCGTAACAGGGCATAGTTGCGCCCCGTGCCGGTCTCGCCCACTGAGCGTGCGATGCCATGATGTCGTGAAGAAGGGGACATGACTGTCAACTCCAGTAAGTCTAGTGCTGACCGATCTGCTGCATACACTGTGCAGGGTGCCAGTCTAGAGTGTCCACAGGACGCTCCACGGGTGCTGCTGTAGCAATCCTGGCTGGAGGGTGTCGTTCCAGGCATCCTGCTAGCCAGGATCAAGGGCCAGGGGGGAGGGGCAATGGTGCTGCCCACAGGGACTCTGCGCTCTCTGTGACGACAATGGTAGTCCATCGCTAGTTAAAGTCCTGTTTTCACATGACATTCTAACTTGACTAGCCACCTGTTTGGGTGATGACGCTGCCTCCATTAGGGTGGTACAGCCAACTATCAGTCAATGAAGGGAGTACACCTAAATTAAATAATTGCACCCGAACTGGTGACCTGGTAATCTTTCCCATTGCAAAATAGCCAACTATTTACCACCAACCCAACAGGCTCACTAAAAAATAAAAACAGAATGGAGGGTGGGAAGACTGGAACAGAGAGGCTTTGGTCCACAGTCCAAGGGGGGTATTCAATTTGGAGCGAGAAGTCCGTGCTGGACTTTTCGCTCCACATCGGAGGTTTTCCGGGGATAACGTATCGGGGCGCGTGCCCGCTTTATCCACGTATTCAATTAGAAATAAATGAAAACAGGAGCCGGCGGAAAAGTATCGCCAAAAAATGGGAATTTTCGGGAAATATTTAAGGGACCCCCCTAAAGATGTCTAGACATGGGGGGTCACTATGGGTACCCCCATTTTTACTTGCTGAAGGAAGTCGGGGTCTCTAATAGCCGTGGCAGGTGCATATTTGCGGCAATGAAGAAGGGGTGAAGTATAGCACTTAGATTATTTTTTTTGTAAAAATAACTATTCCTATCAATTTTGGGGTACACCCCAAAACTAAACATACATTTTTGGGCGTGTCCAGTTTTTTTTTTATATTTATTTTTTTACACAGATCTTTTTTATTGGTCATTCCCAGGGTGCAGGCTATTTTTTATAAGCCTGCACCCCTAAACCCCAATTCTGCACTTTTTTTTCGACATGTAAAACATGGTGAAAAGTTATCCCCATTTTTTTACAAAGACTTTTCGCACCGGTGAAAAGTCTTTGTAATTGAATACGGGGATAATCAAAACATGTGAAAATGACGTCATCGGCGATAATTTATCGCCGTTTCCGACTTTTCGCAGGCAAATTGAATACAACCCCAAGTCTTTAAATTAGCTCAGACAAAGACTGCCATAAGCTGCGAAGTCCAGTGATCAGCAGATACCATAGGTGTACTCACTGCACTGGAGCTTAAATGTATATCAAATGAGAAAATTACCTCACCTTCCTAAGGATACGTAAAAATATGATGGAATAAATATATTATGTAACTCAAAGAATCCTATAGGAAGGGTTGCTACCAAAGATAGTGTGTTGATATATATCACTAAACACGGGATAGGGAAAGTGGGAAAATAAATCTTTATATCGGTGCACACAGGTAGCATATTAAATGTTAAAATGTCACTTTTATTATAATGCGGGATAAAATTATAATCCAAATTTCGAAACTCATATAAAACTAATGAGAAGCAAGCAAAATAAAACCAAAAAGAATAGAATGTGCATAAAGATAGATATGTGATTTAAAACAATTGTTCTGCTGGTGTTTCTTTATTTATTATTCATATATTAATTTGTGCAACATATATCGTAAATATACATAATTATTGCATGTGGAGCTTATGGGCCCGCTAATTCCCGTATTCAATTAGGATTCAGCGAAAACGGGACCTGGCGGAAAGGTAGGTATCGAAAAGTCCTGTCAGTTTTTGGGGAAATCATGCTGTCACCACCTAAAAGATGGACTGACATGGGGGGATCACTATGGGTACCCCTGATTTAGCCTGCTGAAGGTAATTGGGGTTTTTAAATATCTGCGGCAGGTGCATAAATCCACCTGTGAAGAAGTGGTGAAGAATAGGACTTAGCTTTTTTTTTTTTTTTTTTTAAACTAGTCCCATCAAATTTTGGGTACATGAAAATGGGTGCAAGCATATTTTTAAGTCCCCAAAAACATTTTTAAAAATTCTTCAAAAATCCACCTTGACGCCACCAGCCGCATTCTAGAAAAAACCTTCCGCATATTTGGGGAGTCGATTTCACTAGTTTAGAAGTTTGTCCCCCAATATTTTTTTTTATGCACCCAAAATGAAAGTACTTTTTTGGGGTGTCCAGAGGAACTTTTGAAATTTTTTTTTTACACAGATTACTTTAAGGGGGCATTTCAAAGTCTGCAGGCTATTTTTTATTCTGCACCCCAAAACCTAAATTCTGCACTTTTTTTTGCCTAAACAGTGGTGAAAACATATCTCCGTTTTTTTACAAAGACTTTTCGCACCTGTGAAAAGTCTTTGAAATTGAATATGGGGATAAGTGAAAATGTCGAAAATGATCACTGATAATGGACTTTTCGCTCCAAATTGAATATGGCCCTATGTGACCTAAAATGGTGCATACACACTAGACGATATGCTCCCTGAGCGATATCGTCTAGTGTGTCCCCGGCAGGCTGTGCTCAATGTCGTTCATGACATTGAGCACAGCCGCTGAACGATATCATTAGCGATATCGTTCAGCGCCGGGCTCTCTCACCCATTCCCTGACATGCAGCAACCTGACGAGGTCGTCAGGTTGGCCTGCATGTCAGCCCGATGAACGAGGATGACGAACGACCCGCGGGAACGCGCGTCGTCGTCATCGTTCATCTTTTTTGTGTTAAAAATGGACGATAAAGTGGACGACTGAACGATAACGATATCGTTATCGTTCAGTCGTCCACTTTAATCGCCCAGTGTGTACGCACCATAATGGTGCATACACACTAGACGATATGCTCCCTGAGCGATATCGTCTAGTGTGTCCCCGGCAGGCTGTGCTCAATGTCGTTCATGACATTGAGCACAGCCGCTGAACGATATCATTAGCGATATCGTTCAGCGCTGGGCTCTCTCACCCATTCCCTGACATGCAGCAACCTGACGAGGTCGTCAGGTTGGCCTGCATGTCAGCCCGATGAACGAGGATGACGAACGACCCGCGGGAACGCGCGTCGTCGTCATCGTTCATCTTTTTTGTGTTAAAAATGGACGATAAAGTGGACGACTGAACGATAACGATATCGTTATCGTTCAGTCGTCCACTTTAATCGCCCAGTGTGTACGCACCATAAGGGTTCTATATAGCTGCTGTACCAATGTAAATATTTGTTGTTTATGATCCCAGAATATGATAATATACCACACTGATACAGTACTTTAATTATATAAAATCCTTTGTGGGAAAAATCAGACTGAACTCACCTACTATGTACTCTTATTCAGAGCTCATGATAATTGTTTCAATAGTACTGTAGGATAGTTACATAGAGTTCACAATGTATTCCAACAACATACATTGTGTCTAACAATATACAATGCAATAGTTACTATTTACTAATGTAACAGCAAACTTCTCAAATAACGTTAAAGCCAGATAATCTAATATCATTTAATAGCAGTACTGGCTAAAGTGCTGTTTTATCATCGATAGTTTTTGTAAATGGTGATTGATATATAGTCAGGTCTCCCCGTAGGATAAATTCCCACTATAGCATGTAAAAGTCAGTAATTAGTCCAGACACATTTTAACTCATTGCGGTTAGGCAAATAATATATAGCTGCCAATATGATCGGGATATTGTATATGTAGCACTACAGCAGTTATCCTGCCATAAATGCTATGAATATACCTGTAATTTATCTAAGGTTATATTCCCTGATATAGTTTGTTTCCAACAGCAGGTATCACATATGTTTTTATATTAACTGTGGTTCCAGACACTAATATAGTTGCGCACAGTGTCACCAGGTATGTTACTATCAATGTGGCATTATGACATAATTCTTATAATATAATGAACATCGCACCAGCAAAACTGCCGACGTGCGTTTCACTATCGAAACAGCTTTCTCATAATATTTGATATACTGCCTGTGTGCACCGATATAGATTTTTTTTCCAGTGATCAGCACTAAGACCAGCCCCCCTCCCATTCTAGAGATTTAAACCACCTCTTTTCTTAAGTCAGTCATTTGGTTTCTTTTGATGGAAACTGGGGCATGTGGAAAAAGTGCTACAATAAGTCACATTCTTACGTTGTTTCTAATAAAGGTTATCAAATGAAATAAGCTGACATATTCATGGCATATAATAGATTGATGTATCAAGCCTTCTATCGAGTGGAAAAGTTGCCCCATAGCTTCATTTTATAGACTGTGACTTGATAAATGCCAGTTAGGGGGTAGGTTGCTATGGGTAACTTCTCCACTCTTTAGAGTCTTTGATACATCTCCCCCAATTAAAATCTATGCATTGTCATTTGTCAAACAGCAGAACACACACTTTAAATTTCAAATAAACAGCATACTGTATATAAATTAATTCTCTATAAAACTGAGTGAAATTCTGTATGTATAAAGTTTTTCCAATTTTTTTTTTCCAATTTACTGACACAAACATAAAATTATGTCAGTGAGTAAAAGTGAGCAGATGAGTTTTTGGGAAAAAATGTAATAAAATGGGGAGATAGGCAAAGAAAATCACAATTCTTAAAAATTGTTTAAATTAACAATTAAATATATTTGTAAAAAAATCATGGGGGCGATTTATTTCAGTGTGATGTTGAATACCGGCTGAGCTAATCAATTGGCCGCACTGTAAACCCCCGATTAGAGGACTCCTGCTCGCACTAGGGCCGCGATGCTGCTTTCGGGCTTAGTGTCTGCACATACATCGATGCCAGCACTTAAGTAGGAGCAGTGGCGTCCCTCCCCGTGATGTCACCTGCCGCGGGGAGGGATGCAGCCTAAAATGGGGTGTAGTCTTGCAGACAGGGGCATGTCCATGTGGGAAGGGGCGCACCCCCTCGCACCCAAACCCCCCGTGGCCCGGTTATTAGTGGGGGGCAGGTGGGTGCCTGAGCTGTGGATTGCCCTGTGTGCAGTGCTGGCTGGTTCCCTCACAGTTGTCAGAAGCAGAGTGCTGCACTTATTATACAGTACAGCACCTGGCTCCTGTCACTGAGGGGAAGTCTGCACCTTGTTGTCACCCCTCAGCGGGTGACACCCGGGTGCGAACCGCACCCCCCGCACCTCCCTTGTGAGGCCACTGAGTAGGAGAAAGCAGTTTAAAACACCCGACATCAAGTGCCGTAACCTGCATCACCCGATTTAAGAGGGCGCGATGGTGACAATTGAATAGCACCAGGAACTTAATTCAGGCGCTATATAACACTGCACTCGATTGAATTGTCCTATTGTAAGTACAGGGCCTTATTCAGCTTCAGATGGAATAGCAAAGCTGCTCGCAAGCAGCTTTTGCAATTCAGTCTGTGCAAATATGGTAATGCAGCAGGCGGCATCACGCTTCCTGCTGCATTACTTATCCGAGCTGCGTTGTCCAACGCAGCATCGAATAATCTGTGGAACATCGGCTGGCTAAGGCGGCCCATGGGGTCACGCAGCCGTCCACTGCAGATGAGAGGAAGAAGCCAGGAAATCTCCATCAGCCGACGGAGATCCTGGCCTCTTCCCTCCCCCCCAACGGTGCCGACAAGCCGACCCCTCCCCACCCACAAACGGCAGCAGACTATCAATCAATGACAGTCTGTTGCCAGAACAGGTCAGACGCCTGCGCAGATTCCCGATAATGGGGAATCTGCAGTGCACTAGCGTCACAGTCACAATCCCATAGTACTCATCACTATGAATGGCTGCAACAACATCTCTGAATTTATGGTTTTATCAATTAATTTTAATTGTGATCTTATTAAAAACGGAAAATGTACACACATATGTTCAGGGTGCAAAGGAGTCAAGCTCACAGGCTCAGTGACTAAGCAGAGAAAATCCCTTTCTCCATCTAAACATGTTTTCCTTTAACAAGGATTTGTTCAGCTATTGCCAACCCAGGTTAGAGCCAAAGATATTCAATAAAATGTTTGTTTGTTTTGTTATTTAAATCAAGCATTTTATTTTACATTTCAATAATGTAAAGTGTTTTTTTTTTAAATATCTTTTTTCATATTTTTAAACTTTTTTATTATTATCTAGCGCGTTGCAGGAGATGTAATGGGCCGTTGGCACGTGCAGCAGAGGGATGTGTGGGTGCTGGGGTCAAGGGTGGTTGAGGGGTATTGTTGATGGGTAGGTGGTACCGGGCCCCAAGATTTCTGTTGCCGGCCCTGTGCATAATTACTGTGTATCAGCAGTGCAGCCATTGGACTCACACTGTATTTGGCAGGGGGAGTCTGTATCTTGGTGTCACCCTTCGGCGGGTGACACCAGGCTGTGGAACCCCCCCCCAGCACCTCCCTTGTGACACCACTGAGTAGGAGAATGTAGTTTAAAACACCCGACATCAAGTGCCGTAACCTGCATCACCTGATTTAAGAGTAGGGCATGATGGTGACAATTGAATAGCACCAGGAACTCAATCCAGGTGCTATATAACACTGCATTGAATCGCCCCTATTGTGAGTAGAGGGTCTTATTCAGCTTCAGACGGAATTGCAATCAGTGGTACAACGGGATCAGGACCCCTTCATCATCATACAGGACAAATCAGATTTGTCATGCCCCTTCTCTAAGAGGCCACTCACCTTTGTCGGGTGTGCATCTTTTGTCCCTATTTAAAAAATGGGGGTGGGGGAGGCAATGCTCTTTCTGGCTCAGGGCACCAAAAAGTCTAGTTGCGGCTCTGCTGTCTTCATTACTTACTCTGTGCTAACATACTGTATATATAATTGTGCCTCATCTGTCAGATGTACATAAAGCTGCTAGTATTTGTAGCGTGACCCTGGACATTGCTGTCACTCTTCATTGAATGGCTGATTAAAAAACGCATCACATGGTATAATTGAGGGTATTTTTTTTTTTGCTTAACTCTTTAACCTATGAGCCTTCTGGATGACAAAGTCAAACTATGTCCGAAATGGTTTTCATTTTGATGTAAATGATAGTTTAGGAAAAAGGGGTTAGATATACAACTGGTAAGAGCTGAAGGGTCCCAGATGGTCCCAGAAGCTTAACACATGTTTCTGACCTTTGGCTTTCCACAACAGGATGTGCTTATGTTATTAGCAAGGCACAGGGGAGATTGTGGGAACTTGGCCAGGCCAACACAACATTAGGAGTCCTTGGGATGACAACTTCCTGGCGGTTTCTGTGCTTGCAAACTGAGCTCTGTGTGGTCACTATTATAGCAAGATAGCAACAGACATGTTATTCCTCCCAGCAGAACATTTGCCAAACAGTTGATGAAACATTGCTGATTCATGCTACAAGTCATTGGCCGTGGTGGCAATCTAGTTTATGGTTAATAGTTGACATTATTTTAACGTCAGACATTTTCTTCACTCCGCACTCTTTTTCCTGCTAATATACGTTATATATGTACTGTAACACGTTTCTGAGAAATCAATGGCAGATGTGCTATGGGATGAAATTGGCAGTTTTTGCACATTCAGCTAATTATTGCTGTTTTTACACAGTATAATCAGCCCGTATGGCCCAGATGTTGAGACCAACCTCACCGGTCATCTCGTCATAAACTGAAAACTTGGGAACATTTCCAGAAAAGCCCACGGGCTCCCAGGGCTGCTCACCGAGTGCAGAGAATAGAGACTTTGTTTGTTGCGGCTGTTAAATCATCCATGTGTAAGCTGGATAAAGCTGATGTCCCCTGGGTGGGACCAGGGGGGATCTCTCCTTTTTCTAATCCAACCAGGTTTAAAGGAGAATGTACACTATTCATAGGTATAATAGGAATGTAGTTTAGTCATACTTGCCAACTCTCCCTCATTGTCAGGGAGACTCCATGAAATAGTAGCAATCTCCCTGTCTCACTGAAGAGTCTAATAAACTCCCTGATTACACCTTATCCCCATAATGAAGCTCTTATTTTAATAAAAACCCAGAGATATATACATTCAAATGGAATTATTAGCATAATTCCCTGCATTGGTTATAAGACACAATGGGCTGCATTCAATTCAGTGCGATGATGAATAGCCGCGGGAGGAAGCTCCTGCACTATTCAATACACAGCGCTGTTTGGGCGGCTAAAGGATTTCTCCTCGCACCCCCACGGGGATGCGAGGAAAAATCCGACAAAAGTGCCGGGCGCACAGCTGTTTGCCGGCTTAGCACGCCGCTAACAGCCGCGCACCCAGCACTTTAGTCAGAGAATGCCGGTTACAGCGCCTTAACACCCAGGTTATGTCGCATTCTCAGACTTAACCCATTCCCGACAACGCCAACAGTGCGATGAATTTAATAGCTGTGGGAGCTCCTTCCCGCAGCTATTCAACATCGCACTGAATTGAATTTGGCCCAATGATCCCTATGGCTACATGTATTTTCTGAGAAGTATCAGTGTGTTTTCATCAACAAATAGATCTTACTGACTGCTTTGGGGCTCATTTACATTTGGATGTAAATCAATTATATGACACGCCCCTCAGATGTAGCAATACACGCCCACTTTACCGCCACGCTCATAGGTGCTGCTTTCACAATCTCCCTGAAATGCTTTTTCAAAAGTAGGCAAGTATGGGTTTAGTGTTTGTATCAATAGCTTTTTTTCCTTTTTATATTAGTATATATTTGACGTAGATTATCAGGAAGGCACCCGTGGACGTCATACTTTTAACAGCCCTGATTAAGTGATTTATGGTGTCATACTCCTTGTATCTCAATTTACCATACTAGCTTGCAGGGTCGGTGCTTGGGTGTTCAGTGCTCCCCTGCAAACTATAAATTTACACCCTCGTACAAATATTTCCTCTTGGCATGTCTCTTTATAATAACACTTATTTGGATTTCTATTTTACTTTTATTCTCTCCTTTTCTCCCTCTCTCTTGTGTTTTCTATTTCCTTTAACTGTACTATCTCTCTCTCTCTCTTTATTTATTTATTTAGTACTGTGCAAAAGTTTTAGGCAGGTGTGGAAAGAATGCTGCAAAGTAAGAATGGTTTCAAAAATAGAAGTGTTAATTTATTTTTATCAATTAACAAAATGCAAAGATAATGAACAGGGGAGAAATCTAAATCAAATCAATATTTGGTGTGACCATCCTTTGCCTTCAAAACAGCATCAATTCTTCTAGGTACACTTGCACAAAGTCAGGGATTTTGTAGGATTATAGTCAGGTGTATGATTAACCAATCATACCAAACAGGTGATAATGATCATCATTTTCATATGTAGGTTGAAACATAATCATTAACTGAAACAGCAACAGCTGTGTAGGGGGCTTAACTGGGTGAGGAACAGCCAAACTCTGCTACAGAGGTGACGTTGTGGAAGACAGTTTCATGTCACAGGTCATACACCATGGCCAGGGCCGGCTCTTGGGGTGTTCGACCAGTGCGGTCGAACAGGGGCGCCACCACATAGAGGGCGCACCCCTCCCAACATCCCGATTTCAGCGGGACAGCACTGTCCCCTGTTCCACCCGTGGGCTGAAGTGTCCCGCAGGTGGTCAAATCAGGAGGTTGGGCAACGGCACAGCTGCGCGGCGGTGTCGGACCCCGGAGTAGCTGAATGGATGCTGGGAGAGGGCTGGGAGAAGCCCAGCTAGTGACAGAGTTCTGGGCTCTCCCCCAGCCTTACGTTACACGGGAGGCGTGCCATGCGGGCATGCCCCCAAGGAATGCCATGCCCCCATTTTCAGAGGTGTGGGGTACAAAGGTAGGCACAGGGCACGGCTACCCCTGAAGCTGGCCCTGACCATGGCAAGACTGAGCACAGCAACAAGACACAAGGTAGTTCTATTGCATCAGTAAGGTCAATATAGCAAGGCTCTCAGTCAAATATTTCAAAGCAGACTGAGAGGTTGGGAAAGGGGAGGAGATGTGATGTGATCAGATGCATAGAGCGGAGATACCCGGTATCAGAGAGAAGACAGCTACAAGAAAGAATCACCTTGTGGAAGCCCTGCTTGCTTCCCTCACCTAGCTTTCTAGAGATGTGGAGGTGAGGGAGGAAATAAGGAGGTGAGTGTGGCTTGCTGGCACGATTCATGTCATTCACTTGGCGGCATAATCGCACATCCAGCACCACCCATCGCAGAGAACCATGAGCAATGCTTACAGAGGGGGACAGCGCTTTATCATACAATTCATGTCATGTCCCATCCACCTTGTGGCAGGAGAGTAAACTCTGTACAAATTGCTTGCTCGCTCAATTCGTGAGTACCCCTGACATTCCGGGAGAGTAGAAACATATATTAAGCCCTTGTACCTGTGGTTCCCAAACTGTGCGCCGTGGCACCCTGGGGTACCTTGGAACACTTGCAGGGGTGCCTCAGGTTGGTGGTCCAGCACCAAACAAAATTATTTATGGCCAATGTAATGTAAATATGTAGACAAAAAGAAGCACAAACCTGTCCACCATCACATTACTGAACCTAAGGATGACAGGGGAGCACAATTTACTTCACTTTACTACTTAATATTTTAATGAATTTCTCAATAACAAACTTTTGGCTTATGGGTGCCGTGAAAATAATGCTGATACTCTAGGGCGCCGTGATTCAAAAAGTTTGGGAACCACTGCTTTGTACAGAAGATAATCAGGTTATGTTTAGTCATTTACACTGAAGATACCCAGGTCTACTATTACACAGATATTGGAACACAAGTAATGTATGCTATTAAATTAAAGTATTTTCATATTTACAATTTCTCAAACTGTTTTCAATTATCTATCAACATAGTTTGGCTGTCTCCTGCCACTATGACCTACTAAAACCTGCTGGCCCGGGACAGCTGCTACTTTCAAACAAATTTGGGATTGTCCAATAGTTTTCTGCTCTCCTTGACTCCACCTTCCTAGAATTAGCACTTTTGAACTAATCCAGAGTCCCAATGCCCACACTATATCCATCAAGTACAAGTAAAACAATAAAATGTCTGGCTGGTGTCCAATAAGTTCAACCCAAAAACCCACATCTCCTGCTAAAATCTTACTTCCCTGACAAAACTTCCCCATGAAATGGTGTGTGATGTGGGGCTACTAAGTGATATATGATACAACTCCTGAGACAGGTTGGAGAGAGCTTTAGAATTATGTGACGTTGGCCAACTGACATCAAAGCCAACCATGGTCTTCCATTGTATAAGTAGTGCCTACGCCATAAAACCTTCAACATGTTTCCCTATGCTGCGCTTTTACAGAATAGTTACATTTGTCTTGATTTCACCTTCGTATAGTAAAAGAATCGGCAAAGTACTGAAATTATGGGTCATTTATGAATCAGAAATATGTCGGAATTAGAGGGGCACAATTTATTGCACCAGTTTATACTCCGCAATTTCCATTTTGTAATGTTATTCTACAAAGCGGATGGGGAACCTCAGGCCCGGGGGCCGTATAAGGCCCCCGGAATTATTTGGTCTGGCCCTCGGAGCTTTCTTCTGCTAACCCAGGCTTGCCTACCCTCCCGATTTGGTTGGGAGCCTCCCGAATATCGGGTGCCGCTCCCGACCCCCCGGAAAGGCAGGCAAGCCTCCCGGCTGCCGCCTGCCCCCCACACAACTACTTGAAACCCCCGCAGCGGGGATGCCCGATGACGCGATTCGCGCTGAATCGCATCATCGTGGCTCCGCCCCCCGCTTCACAATGCCTTTATTTTTGGCATTGTGAAGAGGGGGCGGGGCCACGATGACGCGTTCATGCGCTCACGCCCCTGGCCCCACCCCCAAAACATCGTCATAGCCGGCCACGCCTCCCCCTCTATGCTTGCATTCAGCTCCCTCCCGGAAGGAGGGAGCAGAATATCGGCAAGTATGTGCTAACCTCAGCTTGGTAGCAGGGTGCCTGTAACGGCACCGTGCAGCCAGAATCTATGCAGCAGTGCCACCTGGAGCGTCTTTAGGATGCTTCAGACGGTCACACCGCTGTCCTTACAGCTCCCCGGAGCATCCTCAGGATGCTTCGGGCCCCGCCCCGTGTAACATCACACGGAGGGGCGTGGCCTGCACCAGCCCCCGCAAATAATGTTATATATATATCAAAATGGCCCTCAGCAGAAAAAAGGTTCCCCACCCCTGCCCTACATGCAGTAGATACTTTATTTATTATATTTATTACCAGTTATATAGTGCACACATATTCCGCAGTGCTTTACTTTAATATTTAGCCCTTGATATCAGTCCCTGCAAGAGTGGAGCTTACAATCTATATTCTCTCCCACATGCTCACACACACATACACACAGTAGGGTTAATTTTGGTTGGGAGCCAAGTAACCTACCAGTATATATTTGGAGTGTGGGAGGAAACCAGAGTTCCCAGGGGAATTCCACGCAAGCACAGGGAGAATATACAAACTCCACACTGTTAGGGTCATGGTGGGAATCAAACCCACAACCTCAGTACTGTGAGGCAGTAATGCTAACCATTGCACCAACTGTGCAGCAGTAGACTCTTTGCAGAGTATTTGCAGGATTGGGGTCCATATCAGACACACTTTTTTTTATAAAGTCTGTTTATTATTACACAGCAAAAATACAATATAAAAGACAAAATAAAACAATATTAAAATTCATTGCTCATTTACGATTCATAATGACACTGCTGTAGTTATATATACCTATATAATTAGAAAGTGAAACACCATAAAAAGTGTAAATAAACGAGGAAAAAGAAAAGGGGGAAAGAAAAAAGGGAAAGAAAAGAGAAAGGACAGAACAATAAAGCAATTAAATGAAAAGAGCCAAAAGGTACAAAAAGTAGTGTAAGTCCACACAAGAGTCACGATATCGACTGTGGTTGAGTAAACCCATAGTTAAAACACATTTGGATATACCAAAATTTAGGAGCAAGGGGCGCGGGAGATGAAAAAGAATGAAAGAATGAAAGAAAGTAAGAAAGAAAGAAAAGCAGAGCACTAGAGTGCGAGAACGTGGGTGTGGGGGGGGGGGGGGGAGAGGTAACGTTGACTGGTCTTTAATGTCGAACTAAAACAATAAACCTGGAACAAATCTGTTAAATGCTTACATTACTACATTATACATGGCTAAACATTTATATTAGTGTTTGCTGTGTGGGTGATTTATGTTAGGCTCTATGGGGGGATGGCTAGGTTTAGGCACAAAGGGGGAGACTTAGGTTTAGGCACTAACAGGGAGAGTTAGGGTTAGGGTGTGAGGTGGGGAGGGTTAGGGTTAGGCTACAAGAAGAGAGGGTTAAGGGGAGAAGGTGGGAGGGTTAGTATACTTACCCGAATCCTGTCGGGATACCAACCATCGGGATGCCGCTGTTGGTATTTTAACAGTAGCCATCACGACAGCTGACATTACATATCCATTCCTTGGCAGCCAATCGACACTCGCTCGTCAAGAGAAAAATATTCCCTCTGATAATTAAGGGTTGAACTCGCTGCAAATTCAATCCCAGTATTGGAGGCATTCATCATGCTTCGTATACTTAATTATCACTTCCGAAAAGCTGCACCTTTTGCAGAGACAGCGTAAGGGGACTTTTCTCCTGCTTCACTGTCTCTTCGCAGCTTGACTTTATTTATTTATTTTATTTATTACCAGTTATTTATATAGCGCACACATATTCCGCAGCGCTTTACAGAGAATATTTGGTCATTCACATCAGTCCCTGCCCCAGTGGAGCTTACAATTTATATTCCCTACCACATGCTCACATACACACACACTAGGGTTAATTTGTGTTGGGAGCCAATTAACCTACCAGTATATTTTTGTAATGTGGGAGGAAACCAGAGTACCTGGAGGAAACCCATGCAAGCACCATAGGCAAACGCAGGGGGGGTTTCCGTCTGCCTAGAAACCCCCTTCCCCAGCCCACAAATAGAATTTTACTAGTGCTGAATGTTCTTCTCAGTATCACAAATGAAATAATTAGTACCACCTGTGGATCTTTTAACATGTATCAGTCAGTAATAAATAACCTGTGCACCAACTAGGAGATCTGGCAAACATTCACTGTTATGGATGTGCTGCTATAGAGCCCAATATGTACATATATGTCCAGGGCAATGCTCCCCCAGACTCCTGGACTTGCTCCAATACTCTAAAATAAAAACCTTCAGCTCAGGTACGATGGCCCTACTGCCACATTTAATGGTTTACCGTGATTGCTGGTCCTCTATATGCTGGAATTACGACACACAAACTTTGTATGACGCATATTAAAGCTGGTTAAGTGCTAATTCTACCATCTTCATGGACTGATCATTCTCACTCTAAAATCAAGCATTTGGAAACCGCCCTCTAGAAATCCTGCGTTTGCCACTGAGAACAGGGAGAATATACAAACTCCACACAGGTAGGGCCGTGGTGGGAATCGAAGACAGGCTGCGAACAGACAGACAGTGAAGCGAACAAACAGTGATGCAGCAGGAGAGAAACCGGGGAATGCAGCCCCCCCTCCCCCCCCGCCTGCTGGTTTTCCCCCGCTCGCCACTGGCTAACCCTGCTACCTGTCCCCTGACCTCCCACCGCTGCAGAGCTGCAGCCTCCGCAGGAGTCTGTGACCCCCTCTGAGTTAGTGCATCCCCGCAGCGACAGTCCCACGCCGCTGCCGCTGTACCCTCTCCCTTGCTCCCGGCTCACTACAGGAGAGCTCGGGGTGCTGGAAGGGAGCTATATTAAGGTAAGAGGTCACAGCAGGGAGTGATCTTTTCAGATCCCTTTGCTGTATCGGGTGCTGTATGCCATCTCAGGATGGCGTACAGTACTACTGTCAAGTTCCAAAAAAAAAATGCTTTTCCGGAACTTGATGAATGACATAATTTCCACATCCCAATACTATAGTATGGGGACTGTGGAAATTATCGGGGGACAATTGTAACCAGGAGATATTAGTGATATCTCCTGTGTTACGTGTTAGATGAATAACCTTGACACTTAATTTCTACAAAACTTGGTGAAAATCTTAATTTTCACCTACTTCTTCAGAATTTAAGGGATGATGAATAGACCCCCAAGTGAGAAATCCAAGCAAAAACAGTCAAGTTAAGTTTAAACTACTTACAGTATGAACTTGATAATGGTGAATGGGAAGCTTTTATGCGTAGTAACAGGCACCAATGCTACATTGTTGGGAAGTTTGCAGTCCTAGATAAGTATTCCTGATTTTAACTGTTCTCTGCTTTCCATATAAATTAATGGAAATGTGAGTATAAATCATTATACTAGCAGATTACATGACGTGGCCTGAGGTGGTCGCCTGCCCCAAACTTTATTCCACTTTGTACATTCCTTATTTTTCCTTGCTTCCCTTATATCTGCCCTTCACTCTCCACACCCCTATTCCTTTTGCCTATACTGTACTATGTGGGTTATTCTGAGCTACTCAGAAAGTTTAAGTTAATATTATTTTTAATTTGTATTATCTTCTCGCTGTTTGCTTCCTTGGTGAAATGCTACCAACTCTATTGCCATTCCAAGCCCTGGTGCTGCCTAAGTCAGACAGGTTTGCAAACTTCCTATCTCCATACACACCCAAAGAGAAGAACAAACAATTTTTCCTGCTTGTGATGGTCCACCAATCTTTAATCATGTGGCAACAGTATGTTCCTCAGCCTCTTGTCCCTTGTCCATCTCCTCTACCACTCCTCCATATAGTGACAATAGGATGGGGAGCATAGTAATTTGTAAGGGCAGGACAAGATGGCTTCCTCCTGCAGTGACACATGGCCGACGGTCCTTATCCCGACAGCGGAAAACCGGCAGGAGTGAAGATCCCAAAGCTAGAAAAGTAAGTATAAACTTACCTATTTTTAGCCCCTAACACTCCCTTAGGGGTGCCTAACCCTAACCTCCCCCCCAACTGACTAAACCTAACCCCCCCTTCCCCGCAGCCTAAAGCTAAGTCTCCCGGGGAGGTGCATAACCATAAACTCCCCCCCCCGGGGGTGCCTAACCCTAACCCCCCCTTCCCCTAGCCTAACCCTAACCTCCCGGGGGGATGCCTAACCCTAAGTCCCCTCCGGGAGCCCCTAACCTAACCCTCCCCCCCCCCCCACGGCTGTCTGCGCCCGGCTTACCTTCGATCGATAAGCCGGGTGTCGGGCCCCCAATTGGTCTAATGACAGGCGTCGAGATTACAACGCCTATCATTTGTACCTTGCCGGGATTAGACAGTCGGGAAGCCGGTTGTCGGGATTTCGTCTGTCGGCTTCCAGACTGCTTCCCAACAGAAGGTTGTACAGGAATTGGAAAGAGACAAAGGTTATGCACCAAACCTGAAGTCACTCCCAGAATTACTTGTTTGTCCCACTATAACTGGTACGCAGTCGGGAAACCGACGGAAGTAATCCCGACAGCCGTCTTCCCGACTGTCATATCCCGGCAAGGGTCTAAATACAGGCGTCGATATGCTGACGCCTGTCATTAGACATACGCTGGAAGCCCGACGCCCGGCATCCCGATCGAAGGGACGCCGGGCGCCGAGCACGGATAGCCGCGCGGGGGGGGAGGGTTAGGTTTAGGATTCCCGGGGGGGACTTAGGGTTAAGCACCCCCCTGGGAGTTTAGAGTTAGGATAGGGGAACGGTTAGGCACCCCTGGGGGGGACTTAGGGTTAGGCACCCCTCCCCCGGGGGACTTAGGTTTAGGCAGCGGGGAAGGGGGGTTAGGTTTAGGCACTGGGGGGGAAGGTTAGGGTTAGGCACCCCTAAGGGAGGGTTAGGGTTAGGGGGTAGAAATAGGTTAGTTAGTACTTACCTTAGGACGATCGGGATTTCCTCCTCTGCCGGGATGCCACTGTCGGGACATGGGTCCGGCGGTAAATCATAACGATTCCCTATAACTCCCACTGTTATTTGCTCGCCCCTCATAATGTCCGCATATGGAGAAGCACCAACATGGACAAGTAATGGACAGGAGCGAACAGAAAGTGCACTTGTACACCCCATTCCCTGCTTCCCCACTCATACTGCCACCTGAGCTGATGCCAATTCATTACTGATCAGGGTTTTTTTCCCAATAGATAATGAATTCTATAGCCCCCTATTATGATAAATGACGAAGGCATTAGCTCTTGGGGCAAGCTCCGAAAAGCTGAACTAAGCTATGTGAATTGGGAAATATTGCCATCCCCATAGACATGTGATTTCACCAAATTGTTGGGCTTTAATAAACAGCCCTGCTCCTATAATGACCACTTCTCTGGGGAATCTGAGTTTTTTGCTGAAGTTAAGGCTCCTTTGCCTGATGGTAAAAGTTTCCCTGTAACCAGCACTTCAAACAGGAATGATTTGACCACATTAAAAAAATATAATGTTGAAAAACGTGAACAAATGCTGAACAGTAGATCAACCATGAGTACAAGACAAAAGGGTATGCAACATTAATAGCCCAACCAGCATATGAATCCTTGGGTGCATTTAGGTCATTGTTAATAGAGTTAAGACAGTACAGACGCCTGAAAAGTACTGTATGTGTGCGTAAGCGTCTACATGTACCATCAGTATGCAGAGTAGGACACCATGTAGGCAGATACATTTTTCATTTATATTTGGAAACTTCATTTAGTACCTGTTGGTGGAAGGTCTAACATCCTCGCTATAGTCTAATCTCACAGCTTTCTTTGTACAAAACACATCCCACAGACCAAAACAGATGTTCTAAAATGATTCAGGAGCAAACAGCCCTTACAAACAAGACATTTCATGACAACACAAGCATGGAGCTTTTCCCAAAATCCAGTGAACCTAGGATGTGTGGCCTTTGACACAACACAGGAAGTACCCTATCACTGGTTTGGTTAATCTGCTACAGGAATGTAACTTAGTGTCCAAGTAAAACATAGGGACCTAAGTGAGGACAAAGCGGGGAGGGGGAATCTGTACTGCAGAAAAGCTAGTGTTCAGCTGTAAAAATATTACATGTGCGACCATCCCCTCACTTCTGTCCATTTTAGAAATGGGTCTCCTGTTGTAATATTTATATATTTTTACAGACATTAAAGTACTTCGTAATGCTATTCTCTTAGGAACATATAGCAACATTCAGAAAGCTTCTCACCTGCAACTAGAAAGCTGTAGGCAGAGAAGAACCTCCACTAAAGAGCTTGCAATCTAATATGTTCTATTACCCAACTGCCACGTTCTTCTTTTGGACCCAAATCACCCTGTACCTCTTTTTTTTTTTTATTATCTTTATTACTAATTTTTCATAGTTATATTTAACATATAGAACTTTGAGAGGCACATGTCAAGTACATTATGCTAAGCACTGTTAGTGGTTGGTTTGTATCAGCCATCCATTTAAATTAGGGATGCGCAGGCTCGGATAGGTTAGAATTTTCCCGCCAAGTTCGGATTTTTCCCGCCAAAAATCGGGTCTCAGAGAGAGGCAAAATGTCATCTTTCATGGACAAACATCATCATTCCTGGACAAAAGTCCATGGAAGATGATGTTTGTCCATGAAAGATGACGTTTTGCCTCTTTCTGAGACCCGATTTTTGGCGGGAAAAATCCAAACTTTGCGGGAAAATTCGAGCCTATCCGAGCCTGCACATCCCTAATTTAAATACATGGGCACTTACTAATTTAGGACATATATATATATCAGATGGAAAATAAATCACACTACTCTTTAGAAGATATACTGTGCGTTAATCTATAACGAAACACCTGGTGGGAAATGTATTGTAACACGGGGTATTGAAATGAGGAATCCAGACAGGCAGGTATTTGGTAAAGCACTGCACCATAGCATACGTGAGGTTAGGCCTGGACACACACAGGCACATAACAGAAAATAAGCAAACAACATAAAAGTATGTCTCAGCACTCCTTGTGCTAATGTCTGTGGACCCTCCAGGCCCTTGCACCCTAATGCTAACCACCCCCCAGCGAATCGCCTGGCTAGCTTATCCAGCATCAGGAGTAAGGAGCATCAGGTGTGTGGGAGTTTTAAGCCCTTCCTGTGCTTCAGTGATTATTCCAGCTGGGTCTGTGTAAATGTGAAAACCTGGAATTCCACATCTTTACTGCTAATGCAGAACGCACAGGTTTCACTCCAGCAACACAGCAGTGCAGAGGTCCCCGTATGGGCCACCACATGTTACATGGGGTATTGAAATGAGGAATCCAGACAAGCACTGGTAAAGCACTGTCTTTTTAATGGTAGCAGACACTGCACCTTAGCATATGTGAGGTTAGGCCTGGACACACACAGGCACATAACAGAAAATAAGCAAACAACATAAAAGTAAATGTCTCAGCACTCCTTGTGCTAATGTCTGTCGACCCTCCAGGTCCTGGCACACTAATACTAACCACCACCCCCAGCCTATCGCCTGGCTAGCTTATCCAGCATCAGGAGCAAGGAGCATCAAATGTGTGGGAGTTTTAAACCCTTCCTGTGCTCCAGTGATTATTCCAGCTTGGTCTGTGTACTGTAAATGTGAAAACCTGGAATTCCACACCTCCACTGCTAATGCAGAATGCACAGGTTTCACTTCAGTCTCCCTTGGAGAGGGCTGATTCCACCAGAATGTGGGCAATTCAGGTGTGAGATAACCCCTCTCACCACAGTATTAACATGTGCTAAAAGTGTATTTTGTGTAACTGAAGTTTTTTCAGCGATTTTCTTTTTCTTTCTTTTTTAAACAGCCAAATTTACTAAAGGCCACAGCACTACATTTTGGATATGGGAGACTCAACCTGTATAACATTTTTCTAAAGCCGGGTACACACTATACGATGCATCATGCGATATGATATATCGTGTGGGTTGTATAGTGTGTACATCCGATCATGCGTGCATGGCGGTTGTTCATCACCCCTATCTGCTATTCTGCACAGCAGATGGAATGATGCAATGAGCTACATTGCAGCATGTCAAGATATATTGCGCCGAATCATGTAGTGTGTACGGTGTGCGCGATATATCATCACATTGCGTTGTTCTGACGCTAGGTACACAGTGTGTACCCAGCTTAACCCAAGTGCTGGGCAACCAAAAAACCTTGTAGCTCAAAACAACTACCCTGTGACCCTTATCCTATAACTGGCTCTTACAAATATTTAGACCTTTGAATCTGATTTGATGCATGGTCTAGAGAAACACTCATGAAAAAATAACACTTAGAATGGGATGTATCATTACTAAAAAATGTGGTAAAACGGATGTTTTCAGAGGTTTACCGCAATACCTTTGGAAATATGTACTGAAAAGATCCTCAGCAGATATTGAAGATGTGTACTGCGAACCCACGGCACAGCAAGCTCAATAGAACGCTATGGGGCTGCCATGTGCCCATAGGCATAAAGCTCCATAAGCGTAACTTGCCAGACCTTGGGCCTGATAGGCTATGCCATCTATAGATGGCATTGGCTATAGAAACCTATGGGATTCTGGGCCTGATTCAGAGCCGCTCGTAAGCGGCCGCTCATTCGCTCCGAGCGATGTTCGCACATCTGCGCATGCATATGGGTTGTAATGCGCATGCGCCAACCAGTCAGTGCGGTCGGAAATCGTGTGCTCGCAAAATAGCGAATGCCTGCTAATTTGAGGAGGCGTTTGTGGGTGGTAACAGGGGAAGATGCTTGAAAACGGGGAGTGGAGATCCGAACGCAGGCGTGCCAAACGGTCAAAACGGGTGTTTTAAGGGTGTGCATAATTAACAAAGCAGCGTCATCGACCACGTCACTTGGTTGTCTTTTAGCCTGAACTGCTCACATGATTGCGGTAGGAAAATGTTACCACAAGAATAGCGAGCAGTTCTTAGGCCTTTTGATGTACTCGATTAATCTAATAAATAGCGGAGATGACGTATGATGCGATCGGCCAAGGGGCGTCTTTACAAAATTGCGAGCGCATGTTTCGTTCGCTCGCTCAGACATAGAGGCGTCAACAGACCGCAAAGAGCGAGCGCTCAATTTAAATAGCCAGCCCCTTTTTCAGAACGAGCGTCTGCAAATAGCGTCTGGCTCTGAATCAGGCCTTCTTTTCATAAGAAGTCCCTGGAAAGGGATCTGAAGGATCCGTCTCCGGTCCCGCGGCTTGCACATATGCAGGTTAGTGGTCGCACATGCACATTTGCACTTCCTGGTCATAAACCTGGTAGGTAAGTATTTAGGCATACCGGTGTTAGAGAAAACCGGTATGCTTGCGAATAGGGGCAGGATGTATCGCAGCGTATTTGCGATACATAATACATCCCGCCCTTAGACAGCATATCTATCACTGCTGTCACCTTCATCTATTGGGGAGTAGTTTTTTACTTGTACAAAGTCATGGTACGTTTATGGCTCCAGTTATGGTAGAATGGCTTCATGAAGTAAATTAACCATTATATTCGTTTATGGCTGTCATACATCCATTATAGTGTATATATTTACCATAAATACATGTAAAAGGACATATATGAGATTATCAGCACATGTACAGTTATTTTTGGCATACTGTAGAATAATTTTATAACCATGTTTTGAAAACATAAGTTTCCTTTTCTATCTTGAAGGGTCGTACGTTATCACCATGGCTGCAGTTTACATAGGATGGACCCCGCCGTGCCTCACATTTGCCATGACCTCAGCTTTCATTCCAGCTGCTTATGGATTACACATCTCTAGAGTACTGTGCACAACTTTTCCACAAGCTAATGGCAGAATGACATTATTACACACACTAGGGCTGAGGTAACATAACCCAGAGGGGCTCAGGACAGCACACCTGCACTGGCTTCTCAGAGCCGTAACTAGACTTTTTGGTGCCCTGTGCCAGAAAGAGCATTGGCGCCCCCCTCATTTTTCAAAGGGACATAATGCACCCAAAAAAGGGCCATGGCTTCATGGGGAAGGGCCAGGGAAGAGATAGGGGAGGCCAGGAGATGCTGGGGATGAAATAAGCGGAAGCTACAAGTGAGAATGATAATAAACAGAAATTTGACAGGCCCAAACAGCGCCCCCTGACCTGTGGTGCCCTGTGTGATGGCACCGGCCGCACTACCCTAGCTACGGCCCTGTGGCTTCTATACATGCCACAATCCTCTGCTACCATCACATTTTAGTTGCATGTGCCTACATCCCATATTATTATGTTCTGCCATTACATTGTACCACACTGCACCATGTTTCAAGAGTGTTCTCTCTTACCATTTAGCACCCATGCACCCTCATCACAAACTCATAGGTTGTGCTCCCAACAGATTTTGGCAGCTTGTGCTTTCATGATTAACTCACTAATACCCCTTTCACACTAAAATCCAGGGTCCAACCCGGTTCTGACCCTGGACACTGAACACCGGGCCTGATTCAGACCCGTTCGCTAGGATGCATTCGCACGCAGCCGTCAGCAGCCAATGTATGCAAAGCCGCGATCGCTAGCAAGACATTAGCACGCCCACTATGTCTTGCCGTGCAATCGCGGTGTGTATTTAGACACCCACCAGCCTGACACAAGGCGCCCACTTTCCCTTAGTAACATACGTCATCTCCAGGAAGTGTATTAAACAATCGGTAACATCGAGTAACATTGGTCCCATACGCAGCACTTGTGGCTGAGAGTGCTGCTGTGTGTAATTCAGCCATGCGACGTGTATGGTGACGATGCGTCTTAATTATGCACGCCCCTGAAATGGCGTTCCAATGCCCAGACACGCCTGCATTTGCACCATCACACCCCCATTACCATCGACCACCCCCTGCCACCACCCACAATCGGCACATCCTGTCACTCATGCTAGCGTAGCGTCTGTGTACAGTGGGCCTGATTCAGAGCCGGACGCTTTGACCAGAGTGCTCTCTCTGAATCAGGGCCCTCCTACCTAAACTTGGAGCGGCCTCTTGGACGCTCGCATAGCTGTGGGTTACCACCCACAGCTTATGCGAGCGTCCATGATGATGGTCGCGATGGTCAAGACCATCGCGACCATCAGGGTTGCGATGAGACCCTGCGGTAGGGTCTCGGTGACCGCAAGCCCTGGAGTGATTTTGGCTCTATCAGAGCCAAAATCACTCCCACTGATATCACTAGTGATGTCAGTGGGGCCGGACCCAGACGGTAGGCGTTCCCATGGGAACGCCTCCGTCTGGGCAGCCACGCCCCGGCACGCCCACCAAAGGGGGCGTGCTGTCACTCACCATCGACAGCACGCCCCCTTTGGTGCGAGACCCCGAGCGACGGCTACCCCGTCGCTCGCCGGGTCTCGCGCATGCGCACGACGGAGCAGCCTCCGTCGTGCGCATGCGCATTCGGGTACCATTGACCCGCTTGCGAGCGTCCTGCGCTCGCGAGCGGGTCTGAATGAGACCCAGAGTGCGAATGCTTCCTGATTGCATGGACTAGTTTGCAGACGTGCACTGTGTCTTGTACGCAGACGCAGGTTGCAAACATCGGCAGGCTACGTGCGAACGCAGCCTAGCGAACAGGTTTGAATCAGGCCCACTGTTTCAACCCATGTTACAGCACTAAGGTTCATACCCTTTTCACCCTGCTCCTTGGACCCTGGTTATTCTTGAGTTGTCGTCTTTCACAATGCACCTGTGTCAGCCCTGTCAAATGGGTGAATCATTAGAAGTGGATGTTTTGCTACAGGCCCACAAAGATGAGTCATGAAATGTGGGTGTCAGTGCTCCTGTAACGCCAATGAGATCCTTTTACTGCAGGGGTCAGGGAACTTTTTTACCTTTTACCCCAAAATATATTTAGATACGCCGACATTACCCCCTTGATTTTAAAGGAAGGAAATCATATAGTAGTGCCCCCATATAATGCCCCTGTAGTAGTGCCCCCATATAGTGCCCCATATAATGCCCCTGTCATGACGTCTCTCCCATAGTGCACATGCAGAAGCTGGAGTTCAGAAGAGAACTCCAGCCTCCGGCTAACGCGGCACTGCAGGGAAGGAGCCGGGCGCCCGCTGGTAATAACATCTCAGCGGGCATCCGGCTTAGAGCCTCCCTGCGGCACAGCCGGGCATGCATATGAATCATTCTATTATAGAATGATTCATATGCATTCCCGGCTGTCCGTCCATTACCCCCAGGTAATGGCTCCATTTACCACAACCCACCCGTTCAGTTGGTGTAACCCTTTCCTGTTCAGTACATACCTCAATGTGACGAGAGCGCACCCACTAATTCAAAGACAGTGATAAGAGTAAGGGCGTAACTATTAATTTGTGGGCCCCACAGCAACATGTCTAAGGGCCACATGTATCATTCAATGGCAAAACAAAATCTCACATAGAAACATGGGACAGATAAAGAAGGTGGTCCATGCATGTACTTTGAGATAGAAAATATGTAAGAGTCTGGAATGGTACATACTGCACACATGCAATTCAACAAACAAAATAATATTTCAGAAAAGCTTAGCTGCAGCCTGCTGCTGTGTGGTCCATGTTACCCTGTATAGCAGAGCCTAATGAGGCAGATAAGTAGCACAGTTTATAGTAGATTTGGAAATCACTGGGTCTACATCTGTTCAAACTAAAAGGGACTTTTCCCAACATGAGGTGCTAATAAGAGCCAGGTACAGCTTTTTCTTAGGGGGTCCGTGTGAGTTTGACAAAATTTGTGAGTAAATCGCAAGCGCAAAATGTGCACCCGAAAGAGGTTCATTTTGCTTAGCTGGCAGAGCTGGCCATATCGCATAACTGCATCCCTTTGTAAACCCCCTTCCTTCCTGCAACCTCCACAAAACAAAGCTAAATCCTGGTTGACAACACCTCCATTTTTGCAAACACGCCAAAGTCATTTGTTGCTTCATGATGTACTCTTATTATGTTTGTGAGCTAGCACTTCAATCTGACTAGTGGAGGCTCCAAAGGCGGGTCTGCAGCGCAGTTCAAGATTCAAATAGGGGAGCGGCACCAACTGCCATTTCAAACGCTGCCAAACATCGCTGGCCTGGACTCACTGGCAGTGGGTGTGACTCCCCTATTTGAATTTTGGATTCCTGGAGCCACCACTGAATCTGACCCATGCAGGAAATATCCTCACTCCCCAGCAAATAATTCTTACAGTGACAACATCACCCTCTGATACAACTTCTGCTCAGACGTTTTTCGTCTTTGATTTAGAATAAGGACAACATTTTTTATTATTCTATGGGCGGAATTCAATTGTATTCGCGGCCCGCTTCTCCCGTCTAAAGTGACAGGAGATCGCGGGCCGCTATACAATTGTCCAAGATGTTCGCGCTGATCGCGCCCATGGAGGTCAGGTTTAGCCGCGTAAAGCAGCTAAACCCGACCAAAGTGCTGGGCGCGATCGCGAAAAGTGATGTTTGGGCGCCCAAACATGTCACTTTTCGCACATTTCAGCTCTCATCCCCCAGGGGGTGCGAGCTGAAATGTAGCGCTGGCTGCTGATCGCGCCCGACAGGAGCAAGAATAGAATAGCTCCGTCGGGAGCGAAAGCGGCTAGAAATAATTGAATTCCGCCCTATATTGTTAGTCCTGTCTACGCCACACATACGCCTTCTTGCGCACCCTCCCTTTAAGTATTTTACAAGGTCCTACTGATTATGACCCTGGTGTAAAACAGTTCAGAATTTGCCACTTATCTTTATACTGTTTTATTGACCTTTGATTGTAAGTAACCAAAATAAATAGGTATATAAGAACAAAATAAGTAATGGGGTTCTATTGTGGCTCCTATAGGAGCCTAGTTTCCCCAAGTAGGTTAGAGTGTCTGGACCTTTAATGTGCACTAATGAACAAATTATGAATCATTTTAATAAATGGAATAATGTTTAAAGACTATTACAGTCACAATGAGCAGTAAAGTGTAGACACAAAATATCATTAAACTAAATAAGTGAGCTTTTAACTTTTAGGAAATGTTGTATTATTGGATTGTCAAAAAAACTGAAGAATTTTTTGATTGTTATTAAATGAAGTTGAGTAATAGGTAGAGGGAGCGAGGGAGCTGGGCTCCTACCAAGGGATGATGTGCGATGGATAGGACGGTGTTGGCAGGGGATTAGGAAGAGGTGAAAGTCAACACTACCCTAGAAAGGACTCTATACTTGAAGTTAAGCAAGGTCTGATGACATAGTTCTTGATACTTTCACCATCTTGGTTCTGCTTCTTGTGCCACCTTGGTTTATGGAAGCAACTACTGTCCAGTTGTCAGAAGATATCCTGAGATTTTTCTTCAGAGATAACAAATGGTAACTCATATGCCATACTGCTCTAACCTTTGGAGCTTCAGTTTTCCACCTTGACCAAGAGAGAATGCCTATAGATGAGAACATTCCTAGTAAACAAGCACAATACCTTACAGACAAGTCTTTCTCCTGACAAAAACACTGCCTTTTGCTGGGTCTATTCATTTGCTGAAGAACTGTAGCTGGTGAGAAGACACCAGATGACTTTACTCGGTATTGATGCTTCAACCCTATTGCTGTAGCAACTTCAGTACCTGTGTTGTTCCTTGTCTGGTTACATGCTTCTATTTTCCTTTTACAAAAATGGTGTCCACTTAAGGCCATACTGTGATGGTTTGTTTCCTAAGAGTTCATAACAACGATTAGCACTTTGGCGAAGAACCTCGGAGGAGTGTATAGCCTGAAAGAGAGACATGTCCCAGTACAAATTATCTGAGAAAATTATGTTGTTGAGGAACAATAGGAATTTGGAGATGATAATGTTTCGTGTGCCGGACTTTTCGCCTACATCGCGTATTTTAGCCGCGGAAACTTATCATGCGCGTACCTGCTGTTCGCCCTATTCAATTCCAAAAGACGCGAAAACGGTGACATGCGAAGTCAGAACAGGCGAAAAGTGGTGTCAGAATCGGGGAAATCAGCCTGAATCCCCCAAAAAGATGCAGAAACATTGGGGATCAATGTAGTAGTGCCCGATTAAAACTGTTTGGGGTACTTAAGTTCGCACAATTGCCTCTAATTAGCGTCTTTGCACAAGTGGTGAAGAATGGCATAAAGCAGTATTTTTTGGAGAAAATAAATAGTCCTGTCAAATTTGGGATACCTGAACATGGGTGCTAAGTATAGTTTTAATAAAAGTGAAATTCCTCCGTCATACAAGCACCTGCAATCCCAAAAACACTTGACCGCTTCTTACAGCACCCCCACAACCTTATTTCGCTAGTTTTCGAACCTTTTCCCTCCACTTTGTGCTTTTTCGCCCCCAAATTCAAAGTACTTTTTTGAGGTGTTCTTAAGTTTTTCCCTGGAATTTTTTGGTGCAGTTGTCCTTTGGGGGGCTTTCACAAGGGTTCTGAGTTGATTCCCCACCGTTGCACCCCAAAATAAAAAAATTGCAGTTCTTTTCTCCTGCTATTCAGAGGCGAATCTTTTTCGCCTATTACATTGCATTGACTTTCCGCGTACGCGAAAAGCAGATGGAATTGAATACGGAGATAAGTTTCCACCTGGCGAAAAGTCACAATCGGCAATACTTTTTCGCGGATCTCGGCTTTTCGGTTCTAATTGAATACGGCCCTAAGCCTCTTCAGATCAAGAACTGTTTGGAATCTCCCTGATGTTTTTTGTACCAGAAAAAGCTTGAAAAGAACATTTAAAATTATGTTTTCCTCCAACAAAGTCTATACATCATTCTGTGATGCCTCCAGTTACACTAGAGAAAATGGGACTTGGGATTTTACCTAAGATATTTCCATCTGGTATAAAGGCAATTCAATCTTGGACCCTCTTTGAAGCCACAAACCCAATGATGTTGAGTGATGAGCACACATGTCTCCACTTACTATGAAGCCCTGCCACTTACAGGCTTGTCTAGAAAAGAGTGAGGGTTTTAGGACCAGAGGCCAGTTGTCCCCTGAAAAAGAAAATCTCCAACAAATGGAAGTGTGACTAAACGATTCACTGACTGTTGGTTTACCACCCATAGGTGCAACCATAAGGCTCTACTGGCAACTATGTATTCAGCAATACTTCTTAGAGGCCCATTTATCAAGGATCGCTTTTGCAAAGCGATGAGGGCATGCCAGTAATGCCCCTGATCGCTTTGAAAAAAGTGATCTCTTCAGCCGGATGTATCATCCTCATCCGGGACATGCAAGGACTAGGGCTCCGAAAGGAGCCTGTCCCTGCGATGTCTCCGGAGAGCTGCCGGCCAGTGCAGGGGGTGGTGCGCATGCTCAAGCCCGTGGACTGCACATGCACATCCGCCTTAGCTGGGGAGGGTTCCGGCAGATCCTTCCGCCGCTTAATAGTGCGCGGTGTAGCCCATAAGCTACAGCGGCTAACGCCACCTCCAGATGGCGTTAGTTGCGGGGGCCAATATCGGGAATGCAATGCATTCCACATATTGATAAATTTGGCAGCATCGCATCCCCCTCAGATACTTATGCAGGAGGCGGCTGCCAGCAGCAATGGCGGGATCACAGCAGGTATCGGAGATATCAGCTGTGATCCCTCCTTCATACATACAGGGGATACTTAGTATTTGAGGTAAACCCCCTAAAACAGGTGTTTTTGGGAATTTTACCTCAAATACACTTTGATAAATGGGTTAGTGAGAAGGTAACTGCATCCAGTGAGGCATCACAAAGAAAATCAATCCCTTTTTGCTTTACTTCAATGTAAATATCATCAATTTAATTTCTTTTATGCCCTGGAGAATGAAGTCATAGCCACACTAGGCTTAAGTAGTTTTTCCAGAGTAATTTTTCTATCCATAGGATACTTGAGTGGACATACATTCTAATGGTATAGTTATATTTGTAGGTAGACTGACTATAGTTGCATCAATTTCAGGCATTACAAACCACTAAATCTGGGTACACACTTGAACAACCTGGCGAGGTTGCGATGGTTCGATATGATGCAACGATATATTGTAAAGAAAAAACACAATTCTGGCGCTTCTAGCTCATCACTGTAAATCATATATAGGAAAATAGAACTGAGCAGATAACCAACCTCTGTGTATGTTGGTAATTTGGAGAAACCGAAAAAAAGCTAAATCTGCGCTGACTCTATATTAAATCAAATAGATGATTAGAAAAGTAATAATGCGATAATGAATGTACATAAATACACAATAAATATCTAATATCCACGAAGGATGCCACATAAAATCAATAACAAAAATAAATACATATAACACTCAAAAAAAATCAATCTAATATTGTACTTTGAAATGATTATAACACTGTGTAACTATTAAATGCATCGATACAAAAGTTGCCAGTAGCTGTAGTCCAGCACAACATAATAATACATGTATAATAGATGCTGAGAGCTGTTAGGTGTTTCTACAGGCCAGATAGTAAATGCTTCCACAATGAAGATAATGACGGCTAAATTGATTCAGCAGGTGGAGAAAAACAGTCCTCAGTGTTGTTTAAAAAGAAAAGTCACATATGGTCATATGCAGTGACCCGTAAGCTTCAAATATTGTGAGGCACATACATGATATCGATCTCGTGCTGTAGTCACCAGCCCCAAGTATGATTGCGCAAACATACAGCTGTATAAAATACTCCAAAAAGCAGCCACTGAGCCGGGCTATAGAACAATCACAGTCACAGCAGATTAAAGATACTATGTTGCACTGCGTATTCACAGTGTTGCCTTCGTGTACTCACGGACTTTGTAGTCGGCAAATGTGGGATCCCCCCTTTGTGTGATTCAATCCTCCGGTATCCTGTATTGTATGCCAGGAAATGCACAAATCTGTGACAGGTGCTGCTGATGTAAAGGCCCCCATACATCAGCAATCTGACAACCACAATTAAACAATTTGAAGATTTATTGCCCGATCTTAGGATTTCCCAATCAAGCAATCTGCGCCCATACACTACAGATCTTTTTCAGTGATTTGCAGATCAATTGCAGCAAACACAGATCTGGCAATCTTGAAAGGCCCATCATTTTGCTAGAAACGGTCTGCAAATCTGCTGATCATGTCCATACACTAGCAATCTACAGCCCCAATCGATCTGTGAAATCCAACATGTTGGACAATCTGATTAAACAATTCCAATCACTTTTTGGTTGCAATCTGCGATCTGTGAAGCCCATACATTGCAGATTTTTATACACAATCGATTGCAAATTGCACGATTGCTGCAATCCATCTCTGATGTATGGGGGCCTTAAGGGTATTCTGCTGCAAAGTCTGCTGCGAAAGTCCTGGGTATAGGTGTTTAATGAAGCATCAGTCCAATAACAGATGGCAACTGTGTATCCAGTGTAGCACAGTGAACAAGTGAAAGCGTCCCGCCTAACTAGTTTCATCACATATGATGTGACTTTATCAATGAAATATTGTGCCCATATTCAAGCTCCACAATCAGCCGCATGGTGACACAATATATCTTTACAGGATTGATGTTACCTAACCACATCATACATCGCATTGTCCCATATGATGTGCAGCATATCAGATGGGAAAAATGTCATCACACAATTAATCGAACGATGAATTGGGAGTAGACACTCTACAATGGAGGTTGCAATCCATCGGCGAGGGATACAGGTGGTTGTTTAGATTAAACAAAGTAACTTCTGTCCACTTTGTCTCATTCTTGGTTAATTAATTCTTTATTAGCATAGCATACTAAAAACACTGCCTTTTATCTGATCCACAATAATATGTTTAAGTAGAACATTCACAATATAAGGGTTAAATAACCTTGGCTCTTCCTGATCTCTCCTAACTCATTGAATTAGAGAACAGCTAGCACCAGTAGGCAGGGGCACCAAAAGGGGGGGGGGGGGGTGGCAGGTACTAATTATCCGGGCCCGGGATTGCTGGAGGGGCCCAGTGGGGGCCCGGGTCAGGCGTCACTCCCCCCTCTAACATCACAGTAGCCCATGCTGCTGTGTGCTGGGCTGCACTGGGAGACTGCTCACGACTGCTAAGCAGCAGCTGCCGCAGTCTCCTATGCCTGTAGGGGGAGCGATAATACTGATCGTGCCCCCCACTGGCTATGTGCCCCCCTATCCAGCGCACGGCGCTGCAAAAATCTTTCTCTCCCCCTCTTCTCTACGGGGGCGTGGCCACGACTCCTGCGATTATGTCATGCCCCCTTCACCCTGCGCGGCTGTCAGTAGGACTAGGCTGTACATCATCAATGTCCACATTATATGTAAGCTCTGTGCCTGCAAATCTCCCCCCAGCAGTTCTCAGGGTGCTTTTGGTATAAAATACCCCGAGACTGCCTGCGCCGCTAGCTACCCCCTTTCCCCCTCCCACACTTTGCTGAGCTAACACACTTACGTGCACCCAGGTGCTGGTGATCGGCGAGCTCCTCAGTGATCTGGTCATCTGATGGCTGTACTCCTGCTCTGTGACCTCGGTCATCTGATCGCTACTGTAAACTGAGATGCCGGTCAGGTCTACACAGCACCTCAGTTCAGATGATGGGTTACAGAGTAAAGCGACTGGGTGCATGTAAGTGTTATGATTTTTCTATTATTACTTTAACTTTTTTTACTGTGATCAGCCTTTGGTCTATCAGACACATATGGCTGATCACAGATGCCTCCTCTGGGCTCTGCTTTCTCTGCCATCATACAGGAGAGACTGAGCTAGAGTAGGTGAAGAAAAGGAGGGGGGGGGGGGAGCCTGCATAACGCCATCTTCATATTATCGCAGGACTGACCCCTCTCCCCACCCGTTATTTTATTATGCAATTTACTTTAGTAAATTTAAGCAGATCACATTTACCATTACAAGTATGAGAAATGCAATCTGTTACTAACAAAATGTGATATTGAGGGCTTGGTGGAGTTTTTTGCGAAAACCCCTCCAATTACTCATTAGTATGTTCTTGTAATACTAAAATAATGTGAAAAGGGTATTTTTAGTAAAAATAATATTGATAAATGTGCCTGTGAGAGACAGGAAAGAGACACTGAACTGAAATAGGGTTTCACTATTTACCCTCTGGGAGTGTTACTGTTTCAGCTGACTCAGGTATTACCCATATGTAATGGCTGCCATGGAATTTTAAAAAAAATCAGTGATATAATATCTGTCCAGAACCCTGAAGTTTGGGACAGCTCCACCAGATATGCAGGAAAGACCATGGGCCTGTTCAGCAAGGAACGCAGTTCTAATGCGCACGCAATCGGCCGATTGTTTTGTACTGCGCATACGTATGCATCGCAGTGCTCATGATTGAACAAGCCATTGTGATTGGCACTGTGATCACAAAGGCTGTGCAGACCCATCACAGAGTGATTGACAGGAAGTGTCACTTGTGGGTGTTAACGGGGTGGTCGGCCGAACAAAGGCATGCCAGTGCCGTTCTATGGCCATGCATAAATTATCCACTGCGATGCCCTACGCAGCCTGAGGCCTGATAGCGTGCGTAGATGTTAGCAATTTCTGAGTAAGGTCAGGGCTTGTGCAAGCGCTGCGGAATATGTGCGCGCTATATAAATAACTAGTTATAAATAAATCATTAACAAAAAGTGTGCGTGAGGCTGTGGTGGTACTCCATTGTACCGATGGAGTCGCAGTCTTGCTAAACTTTACGGATGTGTGTAAGGTAAAGTGGACGTCCTTATGTAGTGCTGAGATTGCATTGCGATCGCAATGGATTAGCATACTATAGCAGTTGAAATGCGTGCGTAATCGCTATTGAATTCGCAGTTGCTTTCCATAGTGAATCAGGACCCATGTTTAAGATTTATCCCGCAAAGTATAGATATGCTTGCAAAAAGGCTCTGAAGTTTGTTTGGGAAATACAGTAATAATGGTAAAGTAATTTAAAGGCATTTTTAATAAATCTGTTTAAAATGTATACTTATTTTGTAGCAAAAAGCAAAACACGTAAAATAAAAACATTGGCCCTGATTCTGAGCCGGACGCTCTGACCAGAGCGCTCGCTCTGAATCAGGGCCCACCTCCATAATTATGGAGCGTCCTCCTGGACGCTCGTATAGCTGTGGGTCACCACCCACAGCATATACGAGCGTGCAGGATGATGGTTGCGATGGTCTTGACCATCGCCACTGCGAGCCGAAGCCTGCGGTTGAGTTTCTCAGCCGCAAGGCCCGGAGTGATTTGGGCTCTATCAGAGCCAAAATCACTCCCACTGACATCACTAGTGATGTCAGTGGGGCTGGCTTCTGACGGTAGGCGTTCCCTTGGGAACGCCCCCGTCTGGGAGGCACGCCCCCGGCACACCCACCAAAGGGGGCGTGCTGTCAATCAACATCGACAGCACGCCCCCTTTGATCAGAGACAACGAGCAAAGGAAAGTCCTTCGCTCGTCGCGTCTCGCGCATGCGCACGACGGAGCTCAGTGCATGCGCACGACGCATGCACAGTGCAGACCATCGACCCACTTGCGAGCGGACAGCCGCTCGCGAGTGGGTCTGAATTAGGCCCATTATTCATTCAAAACTGGAGCGTGGATTCCTGGACTGAAAAAGATTAAGATCACTCCTGTCCAGTGTAATCTTATAAAAGGATGACCTTTCGCAGCTCAGGGCTATAACTACAATATTGGAACATTGGCACGTCACCTGCCATACACGGCACAGATGTGTTTTATTAGACTTTTCTGACATACAGTACTAATAGCAATTCATTTGCTTTGGGGAAGACATAATAGAGATAAGGAACTGATGGAATTGTAGGAATGCCTCATTATTCATGGGCAAAAAGACAACCTGGTATTTAGGTGATTATATACAGTATTACGCAACTTGTGGCTGTGACTCACCACCCTTGTAAAGTTATGTCAATATCTCGTCTACAGGTTAATGTACTTTAAATACAAAACTGCTACACAATAAAAGTAAAAATATCATGCCATATATTAGGTATAGGTGCTGCATGAGTTCCTAGTTACTTTAAATTATTGATTTATTCTAAACCCCTCCTCCCTCCAAAAAAAAGTCCATAGAGATAGAGGCCCTCATTCAGAGTCGATCGCTAGATACAAGCGGTTGCTCTGAATGAGGGCGGCCACTTGTGGTGTGAAGTGCGGCCTCTTGGTCGCTAGCTAAGCTGTGGGTTACCACCCACAGCTCTAGCGAGCGACCAGGTTGATGGTCGTGATGGTCAGGACCATCGCGACCATCGGGGCTTGCGATGACACCCTAAGGTTGGGTCTCGGCAAGCGCAAGCCCCAGGGAGCTTCCTGCTCTGATCGAGCCGGCTCCGGCGTGCGCATGCCCAGTGGGCAAACATTGACCCGGTTGCAAGCGCTCAGTGCTTGCGACCGGGTCTGAATAAGGCCCAGAGAGTCTACCACAATGGATCCTGTCTACTGCATGGAGAAATGATCAGTAAAACACTGAAACTATAGATGAGCTAGAAGAAGACTGGAGGTCATTTATAATGCGCGCAGGTTGCATGCTGCAAAGAGCTTTGTCAGCGCACTATTGTGCCTTTCTGGAGTGCACATAAGCAGGGCTGTAGAGCATATCCGGGCTTGGTACTTTAGGGAGCGTGGTCTCATAATGCGATGACATCGTTCACAGACATATTATGTCGGTAGACCCTAGGGAGGAGGGTGCGAGTTGACCCCAGGCAGATTGCAGTGATGGTTGTTCAGTGTGTATGAACAACCATCATCTGCAGATTTATCTTTCCGGTGGGTACCTAGCTTAAGAGTAACAATGAGACTGTCGACATCCTGCTCAACTCACTTCTCTCCCTCATTGTCTCTCTCCTGCCCTGATCAAGCCTCCCTTACTTCTGTTGTCACTACTCACCCTCACATATCCGCACTTCATTCATGGCACTCCAAATGCGCCAGATACCTGCAAAAGTGTTCACGAACCGCCTAGTGACAGTGGAGGAAATCACGCTCCAGTGCAGACTTCCTCCATCACATTCGTGTTTTCAACCTTCAATGCTGCCCCTGTCTTCGCCACTTTCAACTCTCTACTCTACCCCCCCCCACACCACTCTCTGCCCTTGACTTTGCCACCCAATTCTCATCTAAAATTTACTCCATATGTCAGGATATCACATACCACCAGACAATCAGCCCCCCCACCCCCTTATTTCCCACCCTTACCCTCCCCATCCATCTCACCTACTCTGACTTCTTTCTCCCCAGTATCTGGAGATGAAGTCATGGCCCTTCCACCTCCCCCCATTGACCTTAGCTTCAGGGTCAGCATTTCTGAGCATGCAAAAGTCACTGGGAAAATGGCCGTTGCCAGTGAGCTTTTCCTGCTCTGCAGCGCTGGTCCAGAACTGCGGAGCAGCACATCAGAATCTGTGGAGAAATAAGTGTATTATTAACTATGGGTGCAGGGTGTGCGGTGTGGGCCGCCCTGGACCCAGGGGCCCGTGTGCACCACACACCTTGCACCTATAATAAAGACGCCTATGCTTAGCTCTCTATCTGCGGAACTCTCTCCCTTTCCCTATCAGACTCTCCCCTGCTCTACAAACTTTCAAATGGGGTCTCAAGACCCACTTCTTCATCAATGCCATGCAGCTCCCCTAACCAGCTGCTACATGCTCATTCTTCCCTGTCTACCCCATCTGTGTCACTCCTGTCTGTCTGCCCCTCCACTTTAGAATGTAAGCTCTCACGAGCAGGGCCCTCTTCCCTCACATGATTTTCCTTCTATTATGTATACTATCATCTACTCTATACTGCCTTCAATGGCACTTAACCCTTCAGTTCTGCCCACCAGCTGCTTACTTTAGTATTAAGACAGAAAAGAAATGGAGGGAGGAGCAGGTGCACACTATAAGCACTAAGAATTCTAGTGATCAAAAGGTCTATAATAAACTGCAACAATTAACATAGTTTTAAAAGTCAGGTTGCTTAGTACATGTTTGGCCAAAGATGTTTGCCCACCTACCACATGTACTAAGAAACCTGACTTTTAAACCATGTTAATTGTTGCAGTTTATTATAGACTTTTTGATCACTAGAATTCTTAGTGCTTATAGTGTGCACCTGCTCCTCCCCCATTTCTTTTCTGCTGTAGAACTACAGGTCTCAGCATGGTAGCACCTATTATCATGTTTAATATTAGGATGTGCAGCCCAGCCCCTCCTTTTTAGTATTATGACGGCTGATGCAGCAATGTCCTTGTCCTGCAATGTTTTATACTGTTTCTTGTCTTGCTCATTCTGTATATGGACACTATTTGTAAATGTAAATGAGCCCCAAAGCAGATCTACTTGTTGATGAAAACACACTGATACGTTTCAGAAAATGCATGTAGCCATAGGGATCACTGTAACCCATACAGGGAAATGACACTAATGATCCCATTTGAATGTATAGATCTCTGTTTTTTTAAATATAACAGCTTCATAATGGGGGTAAGGTGCAATCAGGGAGATTAGTAGACTCTTCAGGGAGACAGGGAGATTACTGCTATTTCAGGGAGTCTCCCTGACAATGAGGGAGGGTTGGCAAGTATGCTGTAAGCAAGCATGTAGGGCCTATTCATCAACACTAAATTAACATTTTTAAGGACATTTTCCTTAAATAACGTTATTTTAGTATTCATGAAGCCACATAGCAGGGGGACTTGCTAAGTCCCCCTGCGTTAATTTCCACACTCCCCATACATTAGTATGGGGATGTGGAAATTATGGTATTCATTAAATTCCGAAAATTATGAATTTTCGGAATTTGATGGAGGTACTATGCGCCACTGCAAGGTGGCGAATAGCAGGACTGACTTACCTGCTTCCAGCTGTCCAGGTCCCCCGGCGTCTTCCTCCGGCGGTCTGGTGCGTCCTCTGGCTCCGGAGGCTGGTCGGACACTGTGTTCTCCCAGCAGAACACAATAAAGATTACAGAAAAAAAAAAAACTTTTTTTTTTTCTGTAATCTGTACTGTGGTCTGCTGGGAGACCATGTGACAGACCAGCAGGACGGAGCCGGAGGCTGCTGCGCGGACAGGTAAGTGCTGAAGGGGGGGAGGGGGGCAGGTGAGCGGAGGAGGGACACACAAACTTACCGTATGTGTAGGCAGTGCTGCGCATGCGCTGGGTTAACGAATGTAACGGCGCATGCACAGCACTGATTACAGCTGCGGTAAGTTAGAGTAGAGTGGTGAAACTATCTATTTCCCGAAAAGCTGTCATCGCAAAAATGACAGCTTTTCGGAATAGATAGTTATAGGGAGGAGGAATGATGAATTCCTCTGGTGATTAGGTAGAACTCCATGCAAGTTCTAAACCTAATTACCTCCAGGGAAAATTTAATAATGATGAATAGGCCCCTGTGTCTTTTGAAAGTGTATTGTTTGCACCTAGTATAGTTCAGGTACAAGTACAGTATTCACTACGAGGATGTCTTGTAAAATGACAGGTGCACATGGTACATGACAGGTGCACATTGGGCCTGATTCAGAGCCGCTTGTAAGCGGCCGCTCGTTCGCTCCGAGCGATGTTCGCACATCTGCGCATGCGTATGGGTCGTAATGCACATGCGCGAACCAGTCAGTGCGGTCGGAAAACGTGTGTTCGCAAAATTGCGAGTGCCTGCTAATTTGAGTCACAGGATGAGGCGTTTGTGGGTGGTAACAGGGGAAGGTGCTTGAAAACGGGGAGTGGAGATCCGAACGCAGGCATGCCAAACGGTCAAAACGGGCGTTTTAAGGGTGTGCATAATTAACAAAGCAGCGTCATCAACCATGTCACTTGGTTGTTTCTTAGCCTGAACTGTTCGCATGATTGCGGTAGGAAAATCCAACCACAAGCACTGCGAGCAGTTCAGACGCCTTTCGATGTACTCGATTAATCAAATATATAGCGGAGATGTCGTAGGATGCGAGCGGCCAGGGGGAATCTTTACAAAATAACGAGCGCATGTTTCGTTCGCTCGCTCAGACATAGAGGCGTCAACAGACCGCAAAGAGCGAGCGCTCATTTTAAATAGTCAGCCCCTTTTTCTGAACGAGCGAGCGCAAATAGCGTCCGGCTCTGAATCAGGCCCATGGTACACACACAGTAGAGATTTGTACATGTACAGCTCTACATATGGGTGATTATTATACACATTTTTTCCCGGCACGCTTATTTGGAGCAATGTGAGCCCCATTTACTTTCAGCTCAAATGTCACATTAAAGTTCAAACATATTCCACTTTAGTAAAATCCCTTTCATTGCTTAAAAAAAGTTTTTAATTTTTCTCCTAAAATACTTGGTTTAGCCTAATTATATGTTAAATCAATTACAAGACACCGGACTTACACCAGTAGCCTATTACTGTACATGTGTCTTTTATGTGTGTTTGGGCAAAGTGGGGCTTATTCAGAGTTGCACTGAAGTCTGCTCTGCGGATGGATATTGCGATTTTTAGCAACTGTGCATGTGCTGGAGACTGCATACACAACTTTCAGCAACTACGGGTGATTAAGGGGTCTAGTTACTAAGCAGTGTTAGGAGACAGAGTGAAAAGTGATAAGAAAGTGATAAGGTGCCAGCCAATCAGCTCCCAACTGTCATTTTTCAAACACAGCCTGTGAGATGACAGTTGGGAGCTGATTGTCTGGCACCTTATCACTTTCTTATCACTTTTCACTCTGTCTCCTAACACTGCTTAGCAGTGGCGTAACTAGGATCTGCGGAGCCCAGGGCAAGTTTCAGATGGGCGCCCCTCACATACTATAAAAATATCTTGCGCGCCGAAAATATGGGTGTGGTCACCTACCAGAAGGGGCGTGGCTACTGAATATGGGGCGTGCCAACATGACATGACACCCATATTTTGGCACATTCCTTTACATTCCATATGCACCTTACCTCTGCAGTGGTTTCTCACAACGTGGAACCTCTGAAGAAATGTATCCTCCCTGGGATGATGGCGACTTCAGTCGGTATTCACTATTCATGTAGGTCACATCGCCCGGAAGATGCCTGTTCGTGTGGGAATAATAACAAAGTCATCATCATACAACAGCGGTTCAACCGGCCTCGTGCCTCCTGTGTAACTTCCTTTCCCCTGCGTCTCTCAGCCACACCATCATCCCACTGCATCATCCGTCAGCCACACCATAGCCTCCCCCGTGTCGTCTCACAGCACACCATCACCGCCACCCTGTGTCAACTCTCAGCACACCATCATCTCCCCCCTGCCTCATCTCTCAACATACCGTCATCTCCCCCCTGCGTCGTCTCTCAATCAGGCGATCAGCTCCCTCCCTGCGTCGTTTCTCAGTCAGGCAATCAGCTCCCTCCCTGCGTCGTCTCTCAATCAGGCGATCAGCTCCCTCCCTGCGTCGTCTCTCAGTCAGGCGATCAGCTCCCTCCCTGCGTCGTTTCTCAGTTAGGCAATCAGCACCCTCCCTGCGTCGTCTCTCAGTCAGGCGATCAGCTCCCTCCCTGCGTCGTCTCTCAGTCAGGCAATCAGCTCCCTCCCTGCGTCGTCTCTCAGGCGATCAGCTCCCTCCCTGCGTCGTCTCTCAGTCAGGCGATCAGCTCCCTCCCTGCGTCGTCTCTCAATCAGGCGATCAGCTCCCTCCCTGTGTCGTCTCTCAATCAGGCGATCAGCTCCCTCCCTGCGTCATCTCTCAGTCAGGCGATCAGCTCCCTCCCTGCGTCGTCTCTCAGTCACACCACCATCTTCCCCCCGCGTTCTCTCTCAGCACAGACACACTGACACAGATATATATACACACACAGACACACATATATATATATATATAATTATATATATACATATACACACACACTGACATATACACACTGACATATATTCACAATGACACATATACACACACACACTGACATATACACATACATACACACTGACATATACACATACAGTACATACTGACACATAAACACACACTCAGGGCCGTAGGGAGGGTGGTGCAGCCGGTGCCTCCGCACAGGGCGGAATCCTCTAGCGGCACCGGCCACGAACTGCCCGACTCCGGAGAGGTCTGCAGAAAGTGACCTGCAGTGCTGCGCGGCGCACACCAGCGATGCCGGCGAAGATCCCCGCCCTCCACCCACCTCCGAGAGGAAAAGGTAAGTGCTCAGGGGGAGGAGGGTGGTGGGGGTGAGCGAGAGGTGCGTAAGTGCAGCACAGGGCGCACTGCCGTCCTGCTACGGCGCTGCACACACTGACATATACACATACACACACTGACATATATTCACACTGACACATATACACACACACACACACTGACATATACACACTGACATATACACATACAGTACATACTGACACATATACACACACTGACACATATATACACACACACTGACATATACACATACATACACACTGACATATTCACACTGACACATATACACACACACTGACACATATACACACACACACACTGACATATACACACTGACATATACACATACAGTACATACTGACACATATACACACACTGACATATACACATACATACACACTGACAAATACACATACAGTACATGCTGACACATATACACACACTGACATATACACATACACACACAGACACAGATACGCACACACACTGACACATACAGACACTGACACAGATACACACTAACACAATTACACACACGCTGACACAATTACACCCACGCTGACACAGATACATACATGCTGACACAGATACACACATGCTGACACAGATACACACACACAGTGACACAATTACACCCACGCTGACACAGATACACACACGCTGACACAGATACACACACGCTGACACAGATACACACATGCTGACACAGATACACACATGCTGACACAGATACACACATGCTGACACGTATATACACACATGCTGACACCGATACACACGCTGACACGTATATACACACATGCTGACACAGATACACACATGCTGACACCGATACACACATGCTGACACCGATACACACGCTGACACATATATTACACACATGCTGACACAGATACATACATTCTGACACATATATACACACATGCTGACACATATAAATACATGCTGACACATGCACACACATGCTGACACAGATACATACATGCTGACACATGCACACACATGCTGACAGATACACACATGCTGACACAGATACATACATGCTGACAGTAACAGATAAACACATGCTGACACAGACACACACATGCTGACACATGCACACACATGCTGACACAGGCACACACATGCTGACAGTAACACAGATACACGTATGCTGACACAAATACACACATGCTGACACAGATACACACATGCTGACACAGATACACACATGCACATGCTGAAACAGATACACACGCTGACACATATATACACAAGCTGATGCATATACACACATGCTCCCCCATCCCCCCCCCCCCAATACTTACCAGTGGTGAAGAAGCTGCAGAGCGCTGGGGAAGGAGAACTTTCACTATCCGTGTCCCCCGGCGCCGGCAGCAGCTCTCAGGAACAGCAGCATGCTGCAGAATGCCAGAAGGACTGCCTTGGAGGGGCTGCGCGTCTATGCTTTAGCTCCCCCTACAGTCAGCACCAGCAGCTTGCTGCTGTAGTCACTCACTATACACTGTACTGTGTACAGTAGTAAATTTCGTCGGGGGGAGCGGGGGGGAGCGGAGAGCGGGCGGTGCGGGTAACAATGCCCTGGATGGCGCCCCCCTCTGCTGGACCTGCCACGTCGCCCAGGGCACAAGCCCCGCTCGACCCCCCCCTAGATACGCCACTGCTGCTTAGTAATTAGACCCCTTTGAGTTGTATCTTTACTTGCAGCTTAGTCTTACTTGCCTACACTCCCGAAAGTCACGGGAGGCACCCGATTTTTCGGGTAGCCCCCTGCACAACCGGAAGTGTAAGCAAATCTCCCGCATCCTGCCTACTTCCTAGTGAAGCGGGCAGGATGGGGAGATTTAATGGGGAATTAGTGTGTCCTCGATGATGGGGCGGGGCTAAAAGACACAATTTGCATCATTTAGCCCTGCCCCCTCTTCGAGGTCCCGTGAATCGTAGATTTTTCTGGGGAAAGGGGTGGGGCCTAAATACATCACCAGTCTGGTTCCACCCCTGAATCAGCCTGCAGGGGGAGCTGTCCAGGCTGCTCCCGGAAAGCTTATCTACAAAGTAGGTAAGTACGAGCTTAGTAGGTGTAACTGAATGGCAATTAGGACGAGCCATATCTACTGTTTTCTTTTGCAGATTGACAATGGCCCTGAAGCCCTAAATCATCAAGGAACATCCCTGTGAAAGGGGCTTGCCCACCTACTTATTTATTTGAAATAATCTTGCTTCTTAAAACAAATATTCATTAGTATACTGATTCGCAGAACTAGGGGCACTGGTGCACTCACCCTGTATTTTGCTGTAATACAGCCTACTGGCCCATTCTCCTTCCATCGGAATTGGTATGATATACCGCTGGACAGGATGTCAGAAAACCGACAGCGGCATCCCAATCTTCAAAATCCCAACAGGGGGCCTGATTCATTACCGATGGCAACTGCGATTACGCACGCAAACGGCCGAGTGTTGCGTTCTGCACATGCGTATGCATCGCAGTGTGTACGTGTGAACCAGCCACTGTGATCGCAGTGACTACGCAGACCCATCGCAGAGTGATTGACAGGAAGTATCGTTTGTGGGAGGTGATGGGGGTGTGGTCAGTGAAACGCAGGCGTGCAGGTGCGTTTTATTGCCATTGCATGGGCGTGCATATATTATCTACTGCAAAGCCGTACGCAGCTTGTGTACTCATAGCGTGCAACAAGGTTAGCAATTCCTGAGTAAGGTCAGAGCTTGTGCAAGTGTGCGTGAGGCTGCGATGGTACTCGATGATGGTTTCGCAGTCTTGCTAAGGATTACGGATGTGTGTAAGGTAAAGTGGCCATCCTTATGTTGTGCTGGGATGGCATAGCGATCGCAATGGATTAGCATCCTATCACAGTGAGACTACACGCGTAATCGCTATTGCAATCGTAGTTGCGATCTGTAATGAATCAGACCCAGAGGCTGGTAAGTACTTTAACCCTCCCCCTCTCCCCCCCTAACCATCCTTCGGTGGTGCCTAACCCTAACCTAACCCCCCCTTCCCACACCTTAAACCTAACCCTCCCGGGGTGGTGCCTAACCCTAACCCCCTCTCCCCACAAGCAGTCTCCCACTGCAGCTCAGCACACGCTATGTGCTGGGCTTCTGTGAGGGAGGGGGGGGCTCCCCCCTGGGAAGCCCGGGTAAAATGTACCCGCTCCCCATCCCCCTCGGCGCCCCTGCTAATGCCTGCTTCTCTGCAAACACCACCATCTTACTCACTGGCAAACCCATACACTTTGGGGGAAATCTAGGCGCAGCATGGCAAATTAAATATATAAAGCAACCACCAAGGCAAATTGTGGCGTATAACGTATCTTTGGCCTGGGTCATTTTTCATTTCAATGAAAAGGTCCCTTTTTCTAAATACAATGTAGACGGAGTCTTATTATTAATAAATAAATAAAAAACATAGTACAATGCTTACATAGACTTCTTCTTTCAAGGGCACATTGAGTTGAAACAAAATGTGGTGCTATGTGTAATTATCAGTATCCTATGCTGTCACTGCAATATATTCTAATGACAGTAATAAGTCTAATTACAGAGCTGCTGAGGAGTCATCCAACTGTAGTAGGTTTTTTTTTTATTAGTCTACTACAATTAAAGAATAGGTGATTTATATTTACTGGTTTTGTTTCATGCAATAATTACAATAATTATTCTGCTATTAACAAGTCTATAATAATTTAGCAGTTTCTCATTTACACTAAGGGGTCTATTCATGATGTTAAGTATCAGGATCCGAACGGACTCCGACAATTAACATTCTAACTTGCCGCGGAATCCGGAGCAATTCATCACTGCTCCGGCGTGGTGACAGCTGATGCGAAAACAGCTGTCACTGTGAGCGGCTTCACAGCTCCTTTTTGGCGCATTGAATAATTTCATTGCTACTTTCGGAGCAGTGACGGGAGTGTGCATGCGTGACCTACAGGCCCCTGTCCAGCTCCGGAAGGAGTCGGACAGGGGCGGAGGGATCCGAAAGGACCCCTCTATGCAACCCGGACCTACTTTTCATAGGGAAGGAGTGGGTTGCGATCCACAAGCGGGAGAATTCGCCATCTGAAGATGGCGAATGCTACCGCACCCAAGCCCCAAAAATATTGTATTTTCAGAGCTTGATGAATTACGGGCCTGATTCAGACCCGGTAGCAAGCGGTGAGCGCTCGCAACCGGGTCGATGGTGGGCCAGAGCGCATGCGCACGACAGAGCCGGCTCCATCGTGCGCATACGCGAGACCCGGATAGCGACGGGCAATCCGTCGCTCCGAGTCTCGCACCAAAGGGGGCGTGCTGTCGATGTTGAGTGAGGAACGCCTACCGTTTGGGGGCGGCCCCACTGACATCACAAGTGATGTCAGTGGGAGAGCTTTCGGCTCTGTTTGAGCCAAAAGCTCTCTGGGGCTTGTGAACACGAGACCCTACCACAAGGGTCTCGTCACAAGCCCAATGGTCGCGATGGTCTTGACCATCGCAACCATCATCCTGGCCGCTCGCATTAGCTGTGGGTGGCAACCCACAGCAATGCGAGCGGCCAGGAGGCCGCTCCACAAAAAAAAAAAAGACGCCCTGATTCAGAGCGAGCGCTCTTTCAGAGCGTCCGGCTCTGAATCAGGGCCTCTGGGCCTGATTCAGAGCCGCTCGTAAGCGGCCGCTCGTTCGTTCCGACTGATGTTCGCACAACTGCGCATGCGTACGGATTTTAATACGCATGCGCGAACCAGTCAGTGCGGCCGAAAATCGTGTGCTCGCTAAATAGCGAATGCCTGCTATTTTGAGGCATTTGTGGGTGGTAACAGGGGAAGGTGCTTGAAAACAGGGAGTGGAGATCCGAACGCAGGCGTGCCAAACGGTCAAAACGGGCGTTTTAAGGGTGTGCATAATTACTAAAGCAGCGTCATCGACCACGTCACTAGGTTGTTTTATAGTCAGAACTGCTCGCATGATTGTGGTAGGAAAAACCATCCACAAGAATAGCGAGCAGTTCATACGCCGTCCGATGTACTCGATTAATCTAATAAATAGCGGACATGACGTATTATTCGAGTGGCCAGGGGGCGTTTTTTTCAAAATTACATTTGCATGTTTTGTTCGCTCGTTCAGACATAGAGGCGTGAACAGACCGCAAAGAGCGAACGGTTAATTTAAATAGCCAGCCCCTTTTTCTGGACGAGCGAGCGCAAATAGCGTCCGGCTCTGAATCAGGCCCTCTGTCCCCATACTAGTGTATGGGGACAGTGGGCCATTTCGCAAAAGGAAGGTAAGCAGGAGATATCTGTGATACTAGTGTATGGGGACAGTGGGCCATTTCGCAAAAGGAAGGTAAGCAGGAGATATCTGTGATATCTCCTGCTTTACCTTCTTGATGAATGGCCCGATAACTTAATTTTTACTTTTTAATTGCAGGTGAAAATTTTCATTTTTACCTGCTTTTGTAAAAATTAAGTGATGATGACTAGGCCCCAAAGAATGAGCAAAAATTGATACTGAACAAACACATTCTTGAGTAAAAATTATACATAAATGAATGGCACAGTGGCAGAGTGGTTAGCATTGTTGCTTCACAAAATTGCAGCTATTGGATTGATCCTGACCAGGACAATGTACTGTATGTGTGGATTTTGTATGTTCTCCCCATGTTACAGCGGGTTTCCAGGTGGTCTGGTTTCCTCCAATCATTCAAAAAGTAGGGACGGCAAATCAGTGGTTTGGATTCGACCTTTTGTATCGATATGGGATCAGACTCTCTGTATTTAATATAGAGTATAATCGCAGCGGAAGAGACGCAGAGGAACAGGTAAGAAGATTGCTGCCAGCATTGTGATGTTAGGATCCAGCCTACTGATGCATCATGCTTCCAGGATCGATTCCAAAAATCAGGATGAATCAGGCATGAAGATTAAACGTTCCGAAAGATCAATTGCTCCTGTGAGAAAAATATTAACAAAATCTTCCCCAAAATAATTGTAGTAGACAGCATTATGTGGCAGTAAGGCACTGGCCCAAGGTGGGCAAAACATATATCCCTCATTACATTTTATGTGATCAAAGAGAATGGACATATATGATTAGTATCAACATATGCAGCTTCTCTAATCCCTTTACACGCGTTTGGAGACCAATGCATTTTCAGATACAAATGTTATTTAGAACAATGCGCTGTAAACATCAAGTGGTCATGGCCACGCATCATAGGGGTGTGTACGCACAACATGCCCCTGTTTATTGGCACTCTGGGGGCATGCCCAGTGTTCTGGGAGCTGTTGGGCTGCCTCCAACTACTCGTGGGGTCCGTCACACCACCAAGCACTGTTACTTGCTCGGTGGCACAGCTAATGGCCCTGGTGGTAAGGGGTAGAGTGTACAGGCTACTAATTTCTTAATGGTACACTGTACTGTCCAGAACAACATTTCACTTGCACTGCTAACAACATATTAACCCTCTTCTGTCTCAACAGCCCCCCGCTGTCTCTCCAACCACTCTCCTTCTGTCTTTCCAGCCAGCTCCCTTCTGTCTCACCAGTCAGCCCACTTCTGTCTCCCCAGCCAGCCTACTTTTCTCTCCCAAGCTACTACCATTCTGTCTCCCCAACCATCACCTGTCTGTCTCCCCAGCCAGCACCCTTCTGTCTCCCCAGCCATCACTCTTCTGTCTCCCCAGCCAGCCCACTCCTGTCTTTCCAGCCAGCACCCTTCTGTATCTCCAGCTCCCTTCTCCCAGCCAACACCCTTCTATCTCCTCAGCCAGCACCCTTCTGTCTCTCCAGCTCCCTTCTGTCTCCCCAGCCAGCACCCTTCTGTCTCCCCAGCCAGCCCACTCCTGTCTTTCCAGCCAGCACCCTTCTGTCTCTCCAGCTCCCTTCTGTCTCCCCAACAAGCACCCTTCTGTCTCCCCAGCCAGCCCACTCCTGTCTTTCCAGCCAGCACCCTTCTGTCTCTCCAGCTCCCTTCTCCGAGCCTACACCCTTCTGTCTCCCCAGCCAGCACCCTTCTGTCTCTCCAGCTCCCTTGTTTCTCCAGCCAGCACCCTTCTGTCTCCCCAGCCAGCACTCTTCTGTCGCTCCAGCTCTCTTCTTTCTCTCCAACCAGCACCCTTCTGTCCCCCCAGCTCCCTTCTGTTTCCCCAGTCAGCCCCCTTCTCCCAACACCCCCAGCGGCGCACGCCTCATTCTGCGCATGTGCAGAAGGGTGCCAGAGGGACTTCTGGGTCATAGACCCGGAAGTCCCTCTATCGCAAAGGACAGCTCTTATCAGGAGAGCTGTTCTTAATGATTAGAATTGCAAATCTAGGTGTAGTTAACACCGGTATGTACCCAATAAGTGGTGGATTGTACGGCATCGCAGACACTAATCTTAGTACATCCCACCCATAATGAGTTGTACCCCTGCCTATAAATATGCATATGATTGACCTGAAAGAATCTCAGTAAGGATGGAAAAGTGTTTGTTGGAGTAGTCCATGAGGAGGTTGTCCTTCCTAAAAAGGACCATATCATTAGGATGTCAGGCCCAGCGTAAGACGCCCAAATGGTTTCACATGCGTTTAATATCATGGCACCATCTACAAAACAAATTCCAAAAGCACAAACCTTATTATGACGTAACTCTGGAGCGGGATATGAAAACAGCCTGCCGCTCACAATAATCAAAGCAAAGCGCAGAAATCACTTTTATATTGTGGACTATAAAAGTCCTCAGGATATTATTCATCGCAGAGAAACATTCGGAAGGACGTAGAAAGGCAGATGAGGGTTATTTTATTGGCAAGTGCGATGATAAAAGCCACATTGGAACCCAAAGTAGTTTACATGTATTATATTTGAGAGGGGCGGAGGAGGTGAAGGCAATCCGAGCATTGAGTGCTTTGCTGTATGCAAGGAAATTGCATCCTTAAACCTCACACACAAAACTCTGCAGCAGACTTTCCTATTACAGTCAGTCAGACTAAGGGGGGCAGCAGTGTGGGTGCCTCCTTACACAGAAGAATTAGAAGTCAAGGAGAAAGAGGTTGAGAAACAATTCCTCTGGAAGGAACCGTCTCCTTGGAACTTAAAAAAATACATTTGAAGTGTTCGTCTGAAAAGAGACCTTTATTAGAAGCTAAAGAAGAGGTAAAGTGGAAACTTATTATCTTTAGGTTTAAGTGTATTAATGCCCGTGCTTTGTTCATGATATCATCAGGTAACGCTGTGATGTCCTTGGGTGGCCTAATACTGATATTTTTTCAATATATTATGTAAAAGGGCCTGGTCATTATTGTTAAAGGTCCATTCTCTGCATTCTCTTTCTATATGTGACAGCAAAGTCAATTCTGCACTATTTCCTATATCCAATGATCATCTAGGTTTTTTTTATCTAAGAGCTGTTAGAATATAAGTAGTGCTGTGAAGATGGAAATATATGAGAAAAGTTTTTGGAGAGCAGGAATTAGTTTTTAGTAACCATAATGAATGTTGTTTTCCCCTTTGGAATGCAGCGGAGTTTGGTACAGTAAATTCTTGTCTTAGCATAATTGCCAGTTTTACTGAATGGGCTGCAGGGATACTTGAAGTAACTTCTGAAGTGTATGAATGGGACAGCTGCAGTGCTCGGGATCAGCCGGTATAGATTCCAGCAACCGCTAGCAGAGAAGCCGCAGGATTTCTTCAGTGAGACTTGACATGTGCGGAGCTTTCTGCTGGGAAGGCAGATGTTGTACAAATACCCACATGACTCTGTGCCAGTTAGTCAGGTTAGGGCCATGCAGTTTATATACTGTAGTCAGCAATTCTGATGCAGTATTGGGATTCAGAGTCTAATCACAAGCACATGCTAAGATAGGAGGGTTTGCTAAGTGCAGATGAGAAATTTTCTTTTTCCTTTGTTGGAGGTGGTGTCTATGGAGACCCTTTAAATACTGTTTCTAAATTATTATTAGTATTAGTATTTTTTATTATTATTATTATTATTAATATTATTATGTCTCTAAATCTGCCTCTTTTCTAACTTTTTGACTCTTTAAGTTCCTTTCCGATATCATATCATTTATAATCGGTCACAACCCTCCCATCGATGCTTTCTGATTATTATTATTGTGCTATAATCAAATTATTATTTTAAAGCCATTTTATCAACCACAATCTCATGTAAGTAGAAGAAAGTAGTATGTGCATACCTCAAAGTAAGTCTAAAGTAGGGTTAGAAAAAATGTGCCTCTGCAGCTATTGTCACTGTCTGGCAGGGCATGCTGCCACCTGTAGTTCCACAACATCTAAAGAGCAGAACAAAAACTGTGATAGTATGCAATAATATGATGCAGAAAATGTCATTCTTTGGTCATCCAACGCAACACTAATATTGGATGTCATGGCAATAACTTGTAAAGCTAAAGACAAAAATGAGCCTTTATCTAGAAACTAAACTGCTCAAACACTAAAATGTATAGTAAAAGTCCCTAGCAAAGATCTCTCTCATATGTAATGTTAATCTGATGAGGGGGAGGGGAGTGACTTTAGCAAAGGCAAATTACTCTATGTATTGAGGAGGTTTAAGAGAATATTGATTAGGGCATCACTGTCACAGTTTAAAAGACCAGATTGGGTTCGGCACCAGCATGAGATGCCACTAACTGGGAGGTCTGTGTTACAGGAGCCACTGCCCCAATCAGTGAAAGCCTCATACCCTACATTGTTCATTTCAACCCTATAACCACAGCCCAAACCGCTGCCAGGAAACTGCTAACTGAGAAATTAAAAAGTGTGACAGTCTGAGAACACTTTCCAATCAATACCTTCTTCGTAACTCAATATTATATTCACTATCACTCAAGTTATTTCATTGCCTAGCCAAGATGCTGCTGCCTGAGACTTAAGCTTTAATACTGTGGGGGAGATTTATCAAAGCTTGGAGAAAGTTAAAGTGGATGGAGATAATGTACCAACCAATCAGGTACTACCTGACATTTTTCAAACACAGTCTTTAAAGTGTCAGTTACGCTGCATAAACCTCAGTACGATCTGTTCAATGAGCGACATCGCTGAACGATTTCCCTTCAACTTTCGGGTAGTGCAGGACAAACGTTATTGGGTGTACACACTGACAGATATCTATGATAGACATTGGGTGTACACACTGACAGATATCTATGATAGACATTGGGTGTACACACTGACAGATATCTATGATAGACATTGGGTGTACACACTGACAGATATCTATGATAGACATTGGGTGTACACACTGACAGATATCTATGATAGACATTGGGTGTACACACTGACAGATATCTATGATAGACATTGGGTGTACACACTGACAGATATCTATGATAGACATTGGGTGTACACACTGACAGATATCTATGATAGACATTGGGTGTACACACTGACAGATATCTATGATAGACATTGGGTGTACACACTGACAGATATCTATGATAGACATTGGGTGTACACACTGACAGATATCTATGATAGATAGCTCTCAGTGAAGTCATCCTGCCACATCTCTGAACAGGCAATTCTTGACGATATCGTCCAGGTTGGCCTGCATGTACGGACGACCATAGATATCGTTATCGTCCATGCGGGAACGCACATTGTTGGTCGTTTGTTGGTTGTTTGCTGCATAAAAATTAACGATTTATCGTTGAACGGTATCGTTATCGTTCATAGATGTCGTACCGTGTGTACGCACCTTTAGAAGCTGATTGGTTGGTATTTTGTCTACATCCACTTTATCTCTCTCCAAGCTTTGATAAATCTCCCCCAGAGACTTAGAACATAGAGGGAATTTAGGCAGAAGGCAAATTACAGTTATGTGGTGATAGCACCGGAGCAAGAGGTAAGCATTCTGTGTCTCCGGCCGCTGTGGGACTACAAGTTCCAGCTTACATTGCCAGACAGCAAAGATCGTTTACAAAGAAAAACTGGGCAAACAGCACAAATGCTAGTTTATGACATTATGCATCTATATCATACCCTCCGACATCTCAAATATAGAATCTGGTACAGGCGGCGTGGCTATAAATAAAGGGGCGTGGTAGATGATAAAGGGGGCAGGTATGTGATCATGCAGAAGCCCTAGCTCAACCTCACTGCTCTCTGTCCTTGTCTCGCGGGATGATGACGTCATCATCTCGCGAGACTTTAACTGGAGAAGCTCCCAAGGAACAGCTGAGACTGAGGGCTGACTAAGCATATAGACGACGGAGCCGCCTGTTACCCAGCAGCGCTGCGGGAGTCTATGTCCCCGCAGCGCTGCTATAGAATTCAGGAGATTGTACTACTCATCCGGTACAATCGGTACAGACCCTGTTTGCGGGTACAGACTATAAAAAAACGGTACTGTACTGGCCAAATCGGTATAGTAGGAGGGTCTGCTATATTTCCATAATTGCACCCACTTTGCATAGATTATTGCATCAAGACAGTGGGTGAGTGCTGGGGTGCAAAAGTTTTGCCTCCTGCAGGGAGAAGCTGTGCAGTTCCCGTGCTGAATGCGTGTCAGGAATTGGAAAACCAGATTTAATTCAGCTAACAGAACTTTGAAGTTCTGTTTCTCCCTTTTCTTATATAGGGTCATCCGCATACATGCCTACCCTCCCGGTTTTTGCGGGAAGCTCACGATTTTTCAGGTAACCCCCGCACCCCGGGAAGGGTAGGCACTTCTCCCGCATTCTGCCCACTTCCTAGTGAAGTGGGCAGAATGGGGAGAATATTAGCGGGGATCGGTGGTTCTGGGAGTTGGGTGCGGGGCCTAATAACGCGATTCTGCGAGAATCGTGTAATTTAGCTCCACCCCCTATTTTAATGATGCATAATAGCTGTGAATTCCCACGAGGGGGCAGGGCTTAATGACACAATCGGGCGGCCCCTCCCCCAACTCTGCCTACCCGCTTCTGCTGTACATCCCCGGCTTTCTCCCGGGGAGGAAGATTTAATAGTTGGCAAGTATGCATGTGACCCATCCCATATCGGGAAGTAGGACATAAACCTATGTATGCGTTATATGGTAAAATATTGGCAATATTAAATGTACTTACTTGTTACCATATTTTGCAGTCATTAATTAAATTATAGAGATGAGTGGTAGAGCATCTTCTCTAACCACTGCCACCTCTCAAAATAGATATGCAGGACCCATCAAGTGTAGGTGGCATATGGCTATGAAACTACAAGTCCCAGCAAGTCCTGCCAGTTAGTGGATTGCAGGACATCCTACTTTATAGTATAGCTTTGCACACATAGTAATGGATAACAGAACATTCCACAGGTGTTATCCTGGGAAGAGTAGACAGATGTCAGACAAGCACTTAGTTATAATAAGTACAGATGTCACGGTACAACTGATAGGGGAACGGAATAGTGTTTCCAGTCATACATCATTTGCTGAGGTTATACATAGGGCACATGTGAGTTTTATCTGTAATGTGTTCAGAAAATACTTTTTTTGACTTGATGGGACAGAGGGCCTGATTCAGACCCGCTCGCAAGCGGGTCGATGGTGCCCTAGTGCGCATGCGCACGACGGAGGGAGCTCCATCGTGCGCATGCGCGAGACCCGCATAGCAACGGCCAAGCCGTCGCTATGGGTCTCGCACCAAAGGGGGCGTGCTGTCGATGGTGAGTGACAGCACGCCCCCTTTGGTGGGCGTGCCGGGGGTGTTGCTGCCCAGACGGAGGCGTTCCCATGGGAACGCCTACTGTCTGGGGCCGGCCCCACTGACATCACTAGTGATGTCAGTGGGAGTGCTTTTGGCTCTGATAGAGCCAAAAGCACTGCTGGGCTTGCGCCAGCGAGACCCTACCGCAGGGTCTCGTCGCAAGCTCGATGGTCGCGATGGTCTTGACCATCGCGACCATCTTTTTGGCCGCTAGCATAAGCTATGGGTGGTCACCCACAGCTATGCGAGCGGCCGGGAGGCCGCTCCAATTTTAGGTAGGAGGGCCCTGATTCAGAGCGAGCGCTCTGGTCAGAGAGTCCGGCTCTGAATCAGGCCCAGAAACTGCAATGTTTGTATGTGAAACGCAAAATGCTGATGTTCTTACGTCCCATGGTAATCAGTACAAATACAGCGTCTCACTGTCTGCGCCAGAGTGCACTCAAAAGTGGGCGTGGTCCCCCGGGGGGTATATCTAGCTCTTACAAAGTACTAGGCCGACCTCCACACCCACCATCCTTAAAAAAACAAGCGTATCTAGACATAATATAGTTATGCACAGGTGGACGAGGATGGAACAGACAATATAATGGGAAGCTAATGGCTTGAAAACTCATATTGTTCTTGTCATTATGGTAAACTTTTTTAAAAAATACATATTTGTACTTAATATCTACAAAGATTGTTGCCAACTACGAATCTGGCAGATGCTTTAATAGGTGGAGTAAAGTTGTAGACTAAACAAAGCAGCATATGGAAAATACAGTAGTACGGATCCATTTATGAAGCTTAGGAAGCTAAAGGAAAGGAGCTACAATACAATACAGTACCTATTACTTTTTACTTTTCAAGCCTGCAGATGTATCATTAAAAATATAGAATTTTTTATATATATATATATATATATATATATATATATATATATATATATACTTTACAGTATTTACATTATATGATGCAGAGAGGAGACAGAAGACTCTTTTTTGGGGCACTCTTACAGTTAAATTGAAATATGGATAGGCCATGACTTGGCTGGAATATTGATTTCAAATATGGAATGTGTTATTGCACAGATTAGGTGATACATTAACAGGACCTATCATTAGTCTGACAAGATCTTTTTAGGTATTTTAAAGTGAGAGCTATTAATAAAAGAAAAAACATTTTCACCCACTCGCGCCATTTTCCCAGGAGAGGGCATATTGCTGAGTGCTGGGCTGCTCTGGCTCAAGATATTAAAATCCTCTTCTCAGCACCTCATGTTGTGGACGCACTCTATTATTATGGAGACGCACCCACGGGGCGTGGTCATGCCACATTATGATGTGGACACACCCAATTGTTGTGTAGACACAGCCTGTGGGTGTGGTCATGCCCCATTATGATGAGGATATGCAGGGCCATAACTAGGGTTGCGAGACCATTGCTGCTGCACAGGGCTCAGGGCCCTGGGGGCGGCACAGTCAATACCCTGCAGCCAGTGGCGTAGCAAGACTACAGAGCGTCCCGTCCCTTACGCGCATAACGTTATGATGTGATGCAGAGTTGGCATGGTTGTCTGCACCAGGAAGAGCCACACTGGCCAAAGGGTCCTGAAGAAGCTCCAAGAGGCTGCACAGACTGCAGAGTCAGTGGCGGAACTCCCGGAGACAATGGAGTCATTTACCGCCGGGCGCCAGCCCTGAAGTGGGCACCCGCCTCCATTGTTACCTGGCCGTTCATAAGGGGGCACTACATAAGGGGGCATTGTATAAGGGGCACTACTGAGGGCACTGTATAAGGGGCACTACTGGAGACACTGCTTAGGGGGACCACTACTGGGAGCACTATATGGGGCACTACTGGGGCACTGCATAAGGGGCACTATTGGGGGCACTATATAAGAGGCACTACTGGGGCACTGTATAAGGGGCACTACTGGGGGCACTGCATAGGGGACCACTACTGGGGAGACTACATAAGGGGGCACTGTATATTAGGCACTACTGTGAGCACTGTATGAGAGGAACTGCATAGGGAGACCACTACGGGGGACCACGCGGGAGAGCAGCCAGAGCCAGCCCAGCAGGCGGCGGGGGGGGCAGCTGGGGCTGGCATAGGTGCTGGGGGGGTGGTAAATGTAAAATTTTTGGGGGGGCACCAACATTTTTCTTGCCTCCGGGCAACTGGGATGAAGTTATGCCACTGTGCTGAGTGCCTGTCCGGAGCATTCAAAGGACGCTTTGGGCGGCACTGTAGCAGCGATACTGGTTGCAGGATGCCGTTCAAGGCACCCTGATAGCTAGAAGCAAGGGTCATAGGTCAGCAACGGTGCAGCCCACAGAGCCCTGCGCTGCGCATTGGTTGCACACCTTTATATCTGGCCCTGCCCACGGCACCTGCATGTGGTTTTCATAGTGTCTGGAATGGCACTCTGCAGCCAATAGCCCTACTGCAACATCCCTAGGACTCTCTGGGAGATGGCAGTCCCGCCCCCTAGGTGTGACGTAACGGGTTTAGGGAGTGGGACGGGCACAGGGCACACTGCTGCCGTTGCAGCGCTATGGACATGACCTTATTGTTATGCTGACACACTCTGGGGCGTTAATTATTACCATTAGAATGTGGACACCCCATTGTTATGTAGACAAACACTGGGAGTTTTTTCATGCCCCATTTTGTTGTGGACACATCCCATTATTAAGGAGAGAATTCCACAGGGCAAGATCATGCCACATCATGATGTGGGCATGCCCCTATTGTTATGTAGACATAAACTGGGGCATGGCCATGCAAAGTTATGGTGTGGACACGTCTCCATTGTTATGTAGACACACCATCGTTATGACACATTACAATGTATGCATGCCGCCACTGTTTAGTACACGCCCTCGGGGTGTGGTTATGCCACCTATCCCGATTCACGGATCATAGATGTGGCAGCTATGCTTTATCCATATTTGCCTACTCTCTCGTAACAGCTAGGAGGCTCCCAAAAATTGTGTGACACTCCCGGCTGCCTGGAAGATAGGGTAAGTTCCCCGGAGCCGGAAGCCATTCACCTGCACCCCCCACCACCCAAACCCCTCCCACCCAGCAGCCGCCCACTTACCACCCCCGCTTGACAACACCTATGATCTCAGCACTGTATAATGATGATACAATCGCACCACCACCACGGCCCACGCTGCCCACCTATGCAGCTGCCAGACCCCCTGCTGTGCCAACCACTTCACAGAACTACAATCCATGTAGCATTGTGTATAATAATAATTACATGCTAATAGCAAGCTTTGTATACATGGAAATAAGTATGCAGTCAACATTCACCTGCACCCCCCACCACCCAAACCCCTCCCACCCAGCAGCCGCCCACTTACCACCCCCGCTTGACAACACCTATGATCTCAGCACTGTATAATGATGATACAATCGCACCACCACCACGGCCCACGCTGCCCACCTATGCAGCTGCCACACCCCCTGCTGTGCCAACCCCCTCACAGAACTACAATCCATGTAGCATTGTGTATAATAATAATTACATGCTAATAGCAAGCTTTGTATACATGGAAATAAGTATGCAGTCAACAATTATTATCTATATGTCAATATGTCACAAAAGAATCGTCTTTATGGGAATAGGAATAAACTGGACTTGTCACCTACACATCATATACTCATGATCATGTACTGTATGAAGAGCTAATTGGCCTCCGAACGATGTTCGCACATCTGCGCATGCATATGGGTTGTAATGCGCATGCGCCAACCAGTCAGTGCGGTCGAAAATCGTGTGCTCGCAAAATAGCGAGTGCCTGCTAATTTGAGTGACAGGATGAGGCGTTTGTGGGTGGTAACAGGGGAAGGTGCTTGAAAACGGGGAGTGGAGATCCGAACGCAGGCGTGCCAAATGGTCAAAACGGGCGTTTTATGGGTGTGCATAATTAACAAAGCAGCGTCATTGACCATGTCACTTGGTTGTCTTTTAGCCTGAACTGCTCGCATGATTGCGGTAGGAAAATGCTACCACAAGAATAGCGAGCAGTTCAGACGCCTTTCGATGTACTCGATTAATCTAATAAATAGCGGAGATGACGTATGATGCGAGCGGCCAAGGGGCGCCTTTACAAAATAGCGAGCGCATGTTTCGAACGCTCGCTCAGACATAGAGGCGTCAACAGACCGCAAAGAGCGAGCGCTCAATTTAAATATCCGGCCCCTTTTTCTGAACGAGCGTCCGCAAATAGCGTCCGGCTCTGAATCAGGCCCTCAGTTTTGATCTGTTCACCTTGATTTTTACAAGTGCATCTGTATTTCCAGCACATACTGTAGAGTAGGAGGAAGATGGTGGCGTTTCCAGAGCAGATATCTAGTTTAGAGCGGTGACAGAAGTTTACAGCGGTGCAAAACAAGATTTCATTTTATAGAGTACCAGATAAAGGGATGAAAACTGAGAATATTTAGGGGCATTATTATTATTATCATATACCATGAGGCTACATTCTCACAAATATTTGTTCAGCCCATAAAATATCTGCTTCTATGTGCTCAGAGCTCTTGTGCCCTCTATGGCCATAATGTAATAGGGTCCAATTTGCTGGTCCCAGTGCCATTCTGAAGAAATAGCTGCCAGATTTATAGTGGCAATTACTTTTACGGCAAAACCAGGTTGTTTATGCCCAGTGTCGTGGCAATGGGGGTGCGGGCCGCATCGTGTGTCACTCTCGGAAGGGGTGACACCAAAATGGCGGTTCCTCCTCAGTGACAGGAGCCGGGTGATGCATTCTCCTGCAGCACTCGACTCCTGTCACAGAGGAGGAGCCAAAAGTGCAAGAAACCCCTGACGGAACTAGACAGTCGGGAAGCCGGCCGTCGGCATTTCGCCCGTTGGCTTCCTGACTGCGTCCCCATAGAGGCTGCCATTTAAACACAATAAACAGAACACACATAAGCTGTAGGGGATATGTATTTCCAGCTGCACTGTATATTGTAATAAATGCTAATTTCTTGACTATTTCGTTTCCCTCCCAGAGGTGATAACTCATTGTCCGTACTACCCAGGAAGTGATAATTGCCATGAAATATGTGCAAGGTAAACCCTAGAAAAGCTTGTTGCAGTATGTTGTTGGAATGTGTCAAACTGTAAATACCGATATCGTTACATACTGTGCATTCAATCTTTCTGGCTCCATATGTCCTTTTAAGGCTTGTAATATAAAACTGAGCATGACTTCCTATCTCTTGACGAAAAAAGAGGTATTTGGTTGTTATGGACAGAAAAAAGAAAAATTATTTATCCTTCCGGTATGTAAACATTTATTTTTTTTGTGGTATCACAAAAGTCTTTAAAACAACCCGCATCTAAAATGTTGCACCAAAAATGGCCCCCGTCTAGCTCCAAACTATTCCTTATGGACGTGTTTCCTATCAGCAGCCAAATGATTGATCAGTCTGGAAACAGGCTCCTGCTTTCCCCACATATGACTCATGGCTAAAGAATGCAGGAACTAGTGAGCTTCAACACATAAAAATGTACCATACTGTGGGGGAGATTTATCAAACCTTCGAAAGGGGACATGAGAAAGGTGTTGCCCATTCTAGCCAGTCACATTCTCACTATCATTTCTCTAGTACATTCTATAAAATGATAGCTGGATCTTAATTGGTTGCTATAAGCAACAGCTCTATTTGTAGGTTTTTATACATCTACTCCTCTATAACAGCAGCGTTGCAACTGGAATTAAAACTACATCCATTTGTGGACTACACCATTCCCTATCATGTGGACATATCTCCCAACTATGGAAATTGGTCAGGGGTGTGGTCACATGTTGGTAGAGGTGTGGCCACACCCCCAGGGCAGTGCCAATTAGGCAGCTTCTTATCCCCCTCCACTCCAACCAACCAGTGATTGCTATTAAACATCAGTATGATTATTGAGACATTTATCTTTTGCCATTTGTGTGCAACAGCCTATATAGGAGTTGCTGCGTGAATTTATTTAATCAGATGCCGATACACACAAATGTTTATGTGCTTTTGTTTTTATTAATGTATTTTTTTATTTCATGAAGTGTTTTTAGATTTAAGGTGCATACACACGTAACGATTTTCTCAACGATTTAACTATAACGACATCGTTATCGTTGAATTGTTGAAAACATTGTTCAGTTTCTGAGTTATAACGATGAACGATTATCGGTCATGCGCGTTCCCGTTTGTAGTTCATTCTGACTGACCAACTGAACGATTTTCATTAAGGGAAGTTACAAAAATCGTTTGTAGTTCAAAAAATCGTTCATAATGGTGCATACACACGGTCAGATTTTTCTTCAGATCTTAAAAAATCGTTCAATCGTTCATATCTGAAGGAAAATCTGACATATCTCTCAGATGAACGATTTGAACGATGCGCGTTCCCGATGGTCAGATAACGATATCTGACATCTGATGTGTTTGCAGTCAGATTTGGACGATTCCATTCATTTTAATGCAGTGAAAAATCGTTCAAATCTTTGGTAAAATCGTTCAAATCGTTCATCTGACAAATCTGACCGTGTGTATGCTCCATTACACTTTAAAAAATCTGAGAGATAATCTGACAGAAAATCGTTGGTAACAAAATCGTTGTGTGTGTATGCAGCTTTAGTATTGGAATAAATAGTTTACAGTTTTATTCAGACTTGATTCATAGTTGCATACTCTCCCGCAACGGCCAGGGCGGCTACCAAAAATCGGCCACCTGGAAAAGCGGGCAAGTATCCCGGAGCCGGCATACACCTGTCCCCAGCCGCCTACTTACCTGGGGCTGGATGCATCAATGAGAAAAATGCGGTCAAACACTGAAAATCCGGGTTTGACCCCTTTCTCATATGCACCAAGTGCATGCGCAGAAGGACGCCAGAGGGGCTTCTGGGTCATAGACCTGGAAGCCCCTCCACTGCAAAGGGCCGCTTTTAGCGACAGAGCGGTCCTTTGCAGGGATCGTCATGCATATCGGCTTTACTAATGCCGGCATGCATGCAATGACCGGCGGAATGCATAGTGAGTGCGATGTGTCATGCATCCCGCCCCTGGTGAAGTAGGCAGTCCAGGCGTCAGATGACGCGATTCGCATCATATCTCGTCATCGCATCCATGTCCCCGCTATACAATGATGGAAATCTGTGCATTGTATAGTGCCCCCAGCCAGAAAGTCAGAAACTATGCTTGATTACATTTCTCAGCAAGTGTGGCCAAAAGTCCATTTTTTTTGTTTCTGTTGTGGGTTTGGCAATTACCCCTTCTATTTTGGCTGCACCTGCTGGATACTATTTAAGGAAATAACACGACTCCTTTCAAGCGCTTAAGTTGCATACACACACAACGATTTTTTGAACGATTATCATTAAACGATATCGTTTAACAATAATCGTTTGAAAAAATCATTCACTTTCTGAGTCAAACAATGAACGATTATCGTTCATGCGCGTTCACGTTTGTAGTTTGTCGTTCAGTCAGACTTGTCAACTCAACGATTTTCATTAAGGGAATATGAAAAAATCGTTTGTAGTTCAAATAAATAATTTATTACACTTTAAAAAATCTGACAGATAATCTGACAGAAATCGTTCATAAAATCGTTCATAAAATCGTTGGTAACAAAATCGTTGTGTGTGTATGCAGCTTTAGATTTTCCCTGTCTAGGTGTACAGCGAGTTACAAATATTCTTCAGAGAGAATATGCAAAGTTGTAAACATCACATTGAAGTACAACCTTCTAACACTCTTTTTTCATTAAAAATAAACTTAACATAATATGCTGCTTGGTTAGTCTTATTAGCTCAGAGATGAAATGTCTTTCTCTGCTGTAGTGCAACAAAGAGGCACAAGGCATCATAAAATACTTGCCATATCATCCCTTTAATTTGGGACACATATGAATTACACAGGTTCTGTGGCTGCCTAATTTCAAGTCTCCATTTCACCTGGTTTTAATCAGCCACCGAACCTGTGTAATTCACATGTCCCAAATTAAAGGGATGATTTGGCAAGCCTACAAATATACGACAAAACGACCAGCTCTTGGATGGCATAAAACTAAAGTGGCCCAGATATCTACCGACAGGTTGCCCGATCCACCGACTGGAAACGACATTAATGATCGCCGACCCATTGGTTGGGTTTGGTGAAATTCCACATGTTAAAAGTCCCCAATTTGCTAATCACGATCATGTTTTCATCATGATCGGCAAATCTGAGAAATACAACATGTTGGATTTCACCGATGCGCCGACTTCGGCATCTGGAGATCGGCAAATTGCCCCAATCAGTCCTTAGTGTATGGTGGCCTTTAAAGCGGCAATCATTTTAAAGGCAAAACCAAGCTGGTCAGCTAACAACTTAAGGACCTTCCCAATGTTACGACATATATATATATATATATATATATATAGTCAGTACCTGTTGGAAGATCCACCTGCCTACACCCCTCCACCCATGGCTGTTCACACCATCCCTGTGTAGCTTTATCTACAGCAGGGCCAGTGCTAGGGTGTTCGGAGCCCCCCTCCAAATTATAAATTTGCGCCCTGGCTTGCAGTTTTTTATAAAGAGACAGCACACCATAGTCGCACTTCGCAAAAATGTGCTCTGACAAGAAAAGGGCATGGTCGTGCCATTATACCCCCGATTCCACACAGCAGCAAAATCTTATTCACATTACACCACATAGTAGTGTCCCTTATTCATGTTACGACAAACAGTAGTGCCTCTTATACATAATGCCCACAGTAGTAGTGCCCCTTATACAATGCCCATAGCAGTAGTGCCCCTTACATATAATGCACACAGTAATAGTGCCCCTTACACGCAATGCCCACTGTAGTAGTGCCCCTTATACAGTGCCCCAGTAGTGGTCCCCTTATGCAGTGCGCCCAGTAGTGCCCCTTATATAGTGCCTCCAGTAGTGCCCCTTATACAGAGCCCCTAGTAGTGGTTCCCCCTATGCAGAGCTCCCAGTAGTGCCCCTTATACAGTGCCCCAGTAATGGTTCCCCTTATGTAATGCCCTTATACAGTGCCCCCAGTAGTGGTCCCCCCATTGCAGTGCCCCAAGTAGTGCCCCTTATACAATGCCCCCAGTAGTGGTCCACCTATGCAGTTCCCCCAGTAGTTGTCCCCCTATGCAGTGCCCCTAGTAGTTCCCCTTATATAGTGCCCCCAGTAGTGCCCCTTATACAGTGCCCCTAGTAGTTGTCCCCCCCTATGCAGTGCTCCTATGGGGATGTAGTCAGGAAGCCGACGGTCTAAATCCCGACCGCCGGCTTCCCGACTTTCTAATCCCGGCGTGGTACTAATGACAGGAGTCGAAATCTTGACGCCTGTCATTAGACCTACGCCGGTAGCCCGATACTTGGCATACCAATCGAAGGTAAGCCGAGCGCGGACAGCCGCGTGGTAGGAGGGTTAGGTTAGGGGGCTCCCGGGGGGGACTTAGGGTTAGGCACCCCCCCGGAGGTTAGGGTTAGGCTAGGGGAAGGGGGGTTAGGGTTAGGCACTCCCGGGGGGGAGGTTAGGGTTAGGCACCCCCCCCGGAGGTTAGGGTTAGGCTAGGGGAAGGGGGGTTAGGGTTAGGCACCCCCGGGGGGGAGGTTAGGGTTAGGCATCCCCCCAGGAGACTTAGGGTTAGGCTGCAGGGAAGGGGGGGTTAGGTTTAGGCACTTGGGGAGAGGATAGGGTTAGGCACCCCTAAGGGAGGGTTAGGGTTAGGGGGTAGAATACATAGACAAATGCAGGGGAGGTTTCCGTCTGCCTGGAAACCCCCCTCCCCAGCCCACACCATGACCACAATAGAAATAGTAAGGTAAATTTACTAGTGCTGCATGTTCTTCACAGTATCACAAATGAAATAATTAGCACCACCTGTGGATCTTTTAACATGTATCAGTCAGTAATAAATAACCTGTGCACCATCTAGAAGATCTGGAAAACATGCACTGTTAGGGATGTGCTGCTATAGAGCCCAATATGTACTTTTATGTCCAGGGCAATGCTTGATTATTCTGCTGCTCCCCCAGACTCCCGGACTTGCTCTAATGCTCTGGAATGGTGCCTAAATCTACATCTACATCTGCTCAGGCAGGATGGCCCTACTGCCGCATTTAATGGCTTACTGTGATTGCTGGTCCTCTATATGTTGGAATTATGACACACAATACACTTTGTATGACGCATATTAGAGCTGGTTAAATGCTAATTCTACCCTCTTCATGGACTGGCCACACTCACTCTAAAATCAGGCATTTGGAAACCCCCCTCAGGAAATCCTGCGTTTGCCACTGGAATAGGGTTAGTTAATACTTATGGAGCGTACACACGGTCAGATTTGTCAGACTTGTCAGATTTGTCAGATGAACGATTGAACGATCTGAACGATTTGAACGATTTGACCAAAGTTTTGAACGATTTGAACGATTGAACGATTTTTGACTGCATTAAAATGAATGGAATCGTCCAAGTCTGACTGCAAACCCATCAGATGTCAGATATCGTTATCTGACAAACGGGAACGCGCATCGTTGATCGTCCATCGTTCAGGCATGTCAGATATGAACGATTTTCCTACAGATATGAACGACTGAACGATTTTTAAATCGTTATCGTCCATATCTGAAGAAAAAATCTGATCGTGTGTATGCACCATTACAGTACCTTTTGCCGTTTGGGATTTTCAACCCTGCTGGGCTTCCGCTGTCGGGATTTGAACCTTACTACACCCAGTATATGAAATGAATGAGTACTAAAATATGTGACCATCAGTATTGTAGCCTCCAAACTAGCTCTCATAATACTCGCGAAATGGCACCAATTCTTCCATTCTAATGCTTAAAGTGCTAGGTACTCTCTGGTGCATACGCAACAACTCCCTTTACCTTTGTACATGGCATATACTGTAGCAGACTTGGGATCCGGTCTATAGATCTACAGTAAAAAGGTCTACAATGTGTAGATAGACACCACGGGCCAAATGTAATACGGTGAGAGTTTAGAAAATATGAGAGTTTAGCAGTAAAACCCTGACACTAATACATTCATCGAGTTGTATTTTCAAAACAGAAAACACCAGGATGAGAGTTTAAATCTTGAGAGTTTTTTGATTCATAGGGGCCTATTCATCAACACTAAAATAACAGTTTTAAGAACATTTTCCATAATTACCGTTATTTTAGTATTCATTAACACACACTGATATCTCCTGGTTACGTCCATCTGCGTTAATTTCCACACTCCCCATATGTTAGTATGAGGATGTAGAAATTAGGCTATTCACCAATTTCCGAATTTTCGGAATTTGATGGTGTTACTAAACGCCACTCTCAGATGGCGTATAGCAGGTTACACTTGTCAGCGTGAGCAGGTCCTCCTAGGCTCATTCCGTCGCTCCTTTATCCCTCTTCCGGCTGCTGCTCTGACACTGTGTTCTCCCGGCAGAACACAGTAAAGTAAAAAAAACAAAACAATAAAGTTAAAAAAAAAAAGCCGGGTGGGAGGTCGGGGCCCGCGCCTGCAGTCTGCCGGGGTCCAGACAGCCAGGTAGGTGTGGAAAGGGGAGCGGGTGGGTTGGGGGGGGCGGACAGACTCAGAATTACCGCAGCTGTAATCAGTGCTGCGCATGCGGCGCTTTTGTGAACGTAAAGGTGCGCGCACAGCACTGATTACAGCTGCGGTAAGTTAGAGCAGGCAGGGAAAAGTATCTATTTTCTGAAAAGCTGTCATCAGAAAAATTTACAGCTTTTCGGAATAGATAGTTATGGGGAGGAGGAATGATGAATTCCTCCGGTAATTAGGTAGAACTCCATGCGAGTACTAAACCTAATTACCTCCATCGATTTTTTTTTTAGTTATGATGAATAGGCCCCTGAAAAACATGGTCTTACTGGAGGGTTAGGGTTAGGCACTAGAAGGGGCGATTAGGGTCAAACACCTAACCCGACGGTTAGGGTTAGGTACCAGGAGGGAGGGTTAGGCACCAAGGGGAGAGTTGGGGTTAGACACCAGGAGGGAGGGTTAGGGTTAGGCACCAGGAGGGAGGCTTAGGGTTAGGCACCAAGGGGAGGGTTAGTATGAAGATTAGGGTTACAAAAAAAACATGCGTTGACCACTTTCGTGTCGACCTTTTGACCCTGTTGTCCGATTTATATACAGTACACACACACACATATATATATAAACTGTATATATATATATATATACACACTATAGATACAGTATATGTATATACTATGTATATGTATGCTATTTATATATTTATATATGTACACTGTTTACATATGTACAGTACACAGCCCACCATGTCTTGCCACAGTTTTTCTGTTAGGGCATGTGAAAACTTTGTCAGGGCATGTTAGGATATATAGTTCCACAGCATCTGGAGTGCCGGAATTTGCCTACCCCTGTCTTATATGTATGCATATGGTGTATATGCACATATACTGTAGGTATGTACACTGTATATATGTACACAATGTATAGGTATGCTTACTATGTTAATGTATATGTGTATAGTGTATGTATACTATGTGTGCATGTATGTATGTATGTATATATACTGTGTGTGTATATATATATATATATATATATATATATGTGTGTGTAAACTGTGAATTACTATTTTTGATAATCTAATAAAAGGAGCACTATTATTGCTACTATAATAAAAGTGATTATTGATGTTTTCATAAAGGGGGCATCGATTATTGCTATTTTAATTACCTGGGGAACAGATTATTGTTATTATGTATAAGGATCACAGATTATTGATGTTGTAATAATCTGATGACCACACCTACCCCAGGCTGGGCACGCCTCTCTCGCGGGCCCCTGCTATTGTCTTCCCCTGTGTGCCCTCCCTGCCCCAGTCCGACACTGGCCACGCTAATGCCATAGCATCTGCAAGTGGGTACGCAGCGGCTGCACTAAAATATGCAAATGTCGCAGCCACTGGAATCTGTATTGAGGCGCCCACCAGTGGCCTCGCAAATCCAAGTGACTGCATACACAGATGCAGCATCGGTCACAGATCCATCGATATTCCCAGTTCTAGGTAACCCTATGCCTGCATGTACTGAGACGCAAGAACCATTATTATTGCGTAGAGGTCGCGACATGCCTTGAAAATGGTAACGAACGCCTACGTGTTTGATGACACTCTCCCGTTACCCATACATGCCTACACTCCTGGAATTCGCGGTAGGCTCCTGATTTTTCGGGCAACCTCCTCGCACCCCCAGAAGGGTAGGCACTTCTACCGCATTCTGCCCACTCCCTAGTGAAGGGGGCCGAATGTGGAGAATTCCGTGGCAATCGTGGGTCCCCGTGTAGGGGATGGGGCCTAATGACGCGATTATTCATGAATGGGATCATTTAGCCCCTTCCCCTATTAAAATTTGCGCCAATCGCTGCAATTTCCCGCAAATGGGATGGGGCTTAATGACGTTACCCGTCAGGCCCCGCCCCCGTTGCAAGCCACCTGCTTCTCCTCCACGGGCTTCTCCCGGGAAGGAGAATATAAATGTGGACAAGTATGCAGTTACCTCCCCCCATACTGTCAATCGCACTGGGGGTAAATAGTCGCTGCGAGCGACGACGGAAATGCACAGTGCAACTTCGCTCAACTGTGGAAATATTGACATTGCATTCATCTCTAAATTCCTTTGATTCTTCGCAAAACCATGCTGCACTGTAGGAGGGGCAGGTGTAAAATGTGCAGAGAGATTTATATTTGTGAGGGACATGTCCAAACTGAAATCTAAATTGCTGAGTAAAGATAAAGCTGGCCAGCATTTGTGGGCTACATGCAAGAGCAGCCAGTATTTACCCTGCATGCAAAAATAAGAAATGTATTTGCACTCCTTGCATTGAAAAATGGATTGTTCCAGATACAAACGTATTTGCTTTTTTAGTTTTGCTTTGCTCCCAGCTCAGAGTCGGCCTATAGTGCATTATGAATGGTAGTGCAAAGCCAATTTTCCCACTGGTTTAATTTGCATAAAACGTGAGGCTGCAATTTTATTACTATTTCAATTGTAAAGAGCAACAGAATATGCAGGTTGCTATATAAGTGATAGTAATAGTAATAATAATACTACTACTTTTACACTGGCCAAATAGTCCAGGTTATTGCCGTGTCAACCCGGGTCACGGCTCAGTGTTAAAAGGATTAGGGTTGGATTCCCATGTCGAGTGACCCGGTATTCCAACCCGGTAGTGAGCAGGGTTTAACACGGGAACGACCCGTGTAACCCTGCAGTGTGAACGGGTGACCTGGGTCATCCGACCCGGGTCCCATTCACAGCATAAGAAGAGGCGGATCCCCGGCACTTGGAGATGATGTAATCTCCAAGCGCCAGCAGGAGAGAACCACTGCACCCCTGTGCAGTATAAATGGCGCCAGTTTGGGAATTTCCCAGGTCGGAGCCGCAGTCTGAAAGGGGTCTGACCTGTGTTGGAACCATGTTCCAAATCACCCGGGATATTTGTGTAACAGCGGTACTACTGGGCATTTAGCACTCCCCTCCCACTAAACACACATGCATGCGCTCACACACACACTTGATAATATATTACTATGCAGATATATACACATATGGAGATGCAGCTATTCTTTTTTGTTTTACTATCCCATCTACTTAGAATCAGAGGTGATTATACAAAGGATATACTTCCCTTCCGATTTGGCCGGGAGCCTCCCGAATATCGGGTGCTGCTCCCGGCCCCCCGGAAAGGCAGGCAAGCCTCCCGGCAGCCTCTGCAGTAACGAAAGAAACCCCTGCAACGCTGAGTCGTGTCATCGTGGCCGTTAATTTTGGCACTGTGAAGAGGGGGCGGGGCCACAATGATGCGCTCGCGCGGTCATGTCCCTGGCCCTGCCCCCCAATACTTCATCATCGCCCAGCCATGCCCCCCCCGCTGTATACAGACATTCAGCTCCCTCCCGGAAGGAGCGGAATAAGTATGTATATATATATATATATATACATTATCTTAATGATCCGTGACTATTTTTTAGTTTACAGTATCTTCTCCCTCAGTCAGGAATTCCCCAGTAACCCTTCATGGTGGTAATCAGGGCCAACTCCTGGGCTGTTCGACCAGTGCAGTCATACAGAGGCGCCACCCCATAGTGGGCGCATCCCTCCCCAACATCCCGATTTAAGCAGGACAGCACTGTCCTGTTGTTCCACCCGTGGGCTGAAGTGACCCGCGGGTGGTCAAATCGGGAGGCTGGGAACCCCCACCACCGCAGCTGTGTGACAGTGCCGGACCCCGGAGTAGCTGAATGGATGCTGCATGCATGCGCGCGGCATCCATTCAGTGCCAGGAGAGGTCTGGGGGAAGCCCAGCTAGTGACGGAGTGCCGGGCTTACCCCCAGCCTGACATTATTTGGAGGCGTGCCATGTGGGCATACCTCCAAATCACGTCACTTAGGGGGCGTGGCCTATGGTAATTAGGCAACACCCCCGTTTTCATGCGAGCGGGCACAGGGTGCTCCGACTCCTGGAGCCGGCCCTGGTGGTAATATATATATATATATTTATTTTTTGCTAATACTTAATTTACTAAACAACAGCAGCTACTTTAATACATAGCCAAACATAAACTTTCACCATTAGTCCATGTACAACCCCCATACACAAAACTATGAACACAAGGATTAGTTCCTGTGAAGTGAGACAGCAGAAAGCCCCCTTAGTAGACATGTGCTGGCATAGGCAATGCAGAGAATATAACAGATGACATTTTTGGGGCTTGGCCTGTGAATTAAGATAAACTGTGTTGTGGGAATTCTGTAATAAGCAAAGCAGAAAAAAACCAGAAACCATATGTGCAGGGGTCTCGCAGACAATCACCCACTAGACCAAAGACTAAAACAGAACCATTTCAGATATTTCAGTCTCATAGAAATCCAGTAGAGCAATGTCAATGTAGCCAAAAGGATGCTCATGTAGTTGCTGAAGTCAGTAATCAGGATCATGGACAAGTGGCAGGACAAATATGTCACAAACAAATGCAGCACGCATAAATGATCCTTTAAGTGGAATCAGTATGATGTACCGCTGGCCGCATGGCCGGCGGTTCAAATCCCGACCGCGGAAGCCTGGAAGGGGTGAAAATCCAGAAGCTACATAAGGTAAGTATTAACTAACCTTTTTTTACTCCCTAACCCTCCTTTATGGGTGCCTAACCCTAACCTCCCCCCCAGTGCCTAACCCTAACCCCCCCTTTCCCGCACCCTAAACCTAAGTCTCCCGGGGGGGTGCCTAACCCTAACCTCCCCGGGGGTGCCTAACCCTAACCCACCCATCCCCTAGCCTAACCCTAACCTCCTGGGGGGTGCCTAACCCTAAGTCCCCCCCGGGAGCCTCTAATCTAACCTTCCCCCCCTCGGCTGTCCGTGCCCAGCTTACCTTTTGGTCGGTAAGCCTGGTGACGGGATTTTGTTCGTCGGCTTCCCGACTGCTTCCCCCATTAAGTATTGTAAGTTGCGAGGTGAGGCCTCCATAGCTTGGACTTGTTTTTCCTTCGCATCCCACAGATGCTTGATCGGATTGAGATCTGGGGAATTAGGAGGCCAAGTCAACACCTTGAACTCTTGTCATGTTCCTCAAACCATTGCAGAACAATGTTTGCAGTGGAGCAGTTTGCATTATCTTGATGAAACCGGCCACTGCCATCAAGGAATACCGTTGCCATGCAGGGGTGTACTTTGTCTGCAACAATGTTTCGTTAGGTGGTATGTGTCAAAGTAACATGACAGGACCCAAGATTTCCCAGCAAAACATTGCCAAGAGCTTCTCACTGCCTCTGCCAGCTTGCCTTCATCTTCTAGTGCATCCTAGTGCTATCTCTTCCCCAGGAAAAAAACGCAAACGCACCCGGCCATCCACATGATGTAAAAGAAAACGTGATGCATTAGACCAGGCCACCTTCTTCCATTGCTCCATGGTCCAGTTCTAAAGCTCACGTGCTAATTGTAGGCTCTTTGGGCGCTCATGTCCCTGTCGGTTCACTGGTTGTCCTTCCTTGGACCGCTTTTGGTAGTTACTAACCACGGGATACCGGGTACACCCCACAAGACCTGTCGTTTTGGGGATGCTCTGACCCAGTCATCTAGCCATCACCATTTGGTCCTTGTCAAAGTTGCTCAGATCCTTACGCTGGCACGTTTCCTACTTCCAACCCATTAACTTAATGAACTGAGTGATCACTTGCTGCCTAAAATAATCCAATTCTTGACAGGTGCCATTGTGACAATATAATCAATGTTATTCACTAAACCTGTCCATAGTTTAAAAAAAATATATATATAGAGTGCCAAATGCAGACAAGAGACACAAAATCATGTAACACAATACCTGAGCTTTAAATTGCAAGTCTAAAATAATGCACACCTCTGTAATAGTACAGTATGTCTAGATGAAGGTAACAGCATGGGAAACAAAAATCGCCTCCTTATGTGAAAAACTTGCCGCATCAGGTCATCAATATGGAAAAACAGCACATTTTGTGGGTGTTCCTTGGTTAGCAATAGTCCACTGATCCTATAGCCTCCAAAATGATATTTAGGGGTAAATTTACTAAAGTTCGATTTTGAATTTTGAGTGATTTGGCATTCGATTTACATTCGATTTTGCATTTGGGTATTTCCTAAAGGTCAAATCAAATGTAAAATCGAACTTTAATAAATATTCCACGTAATGTACTTGGCAGTGAAGGGAGTCAAGTATTGCCCTATTCATTCAATATAGTACCTTTCTCACTATCCAAATGTATTTATAGCAAAGAGCATTTAGAGGCACTATTGCATCAATGACAAAAAAAAAAAACATTTATCAACCAGTTTTATTATTCACAACAAGTGAAAAAACTTGTTGCGTATGATATATGGTGCTCCAGCCAATCAGCTCCCAATTGTTATTTTTCAAACAGATGACAGTTGGGAGTTGATTGGCTGGAGCACCATTATCATGCACAACCAGTATTATCATTTGTTGTGAATGATAAAATGCGTTGATATATGAGGGATGTGGATTGAAAGATCTACAGTAAAAAGGTAGACAATATCTAGATAGACACCAGATGATAGGTCAACAGGGACAAAAGGTTGACACACTTCACCCTAACTCTAACCCTCCCCTTGGTGCCTAACCCTAACCCTCCCTCCTGGTGCCTAACCCTAACCGTCTGGGTAGGTGTCTGACCCTAACCGTCCCTTCTAGTGCCTAATCCTAACCCTCCGGTAAGTGCCTAACCCTAACTCTCCCTCCTGATACCTAACCCAAACTGTTGGGATAAGTGCCTAACCCTCCGGTAAGTGCCTAACCCTAACTCTCCCTCCTGATACCTAACCCAAACTGTTGGGATAAGTGCCTAACCCTCCAGTAAGTGCCTAACCCTAACCTTCCAGTAAGTGCCTAACCCTAACCTTCCAGTAAGTGCCTAACCCTAACCCTCCAGTAAGTGCCTAACCCTCCAGTAAGTGCCTAACCCTAACCCTCCAGTAAGTGCCTAACCCTAACCTTCCAGTAAGTGCCTAACCCTAACCCTCCGGTAAGTGCCTAACCCTAACTCTCCCTCCTGATACCTAACCCAAACTGTTGGGATAAGTGCCTAACCCTAACCCTCTAGTAAGTGCCTAACCCTAACCCTCCAGTAAGTGCCTAACCCTAACCCTCCAGTAAGTGCCTAACCCTAACCCTCCAGTAAGTGCCTAACCCTCCAGTAAGTGCCTAACCCTAACCCTCCAGTAAGTGCCTAACCCTAACCTTCCAGTAAGTGCCTAACCCTAACCTTCCAGTAAGTGCCTAACCCTAAAGCTAAAACACAATTTTAAAGTCATACATTGACCATTTTTGTGTTGTCATTTTTCACTCTGACCATTTGTACATGTCGATCTTCTTACATGTCGACCTTTAGTGTGTCGAACTTTTGTCCCTGTCGACCTATTGACGCTTTAACATCGTCTACCTTTTTACTGTAGATCTTTAGACTGGATCCCACAAATGAGGCTCTAAATATAGGAAATGTTTAAAATCCTATGATGGCCGAAAATAATAATTCTGATATCCGGACCATTTCATGACTTATTTATGAATGTTTTTCCAGGGTACTGTACATATAGATGTCAGGCAGGACTCCCACAAGATGTTTATATCTTTTCCTACAAGAGCATTTCCATGTCAGCGCACATCCTGCTCACATGATCACACAAAGCAGCATTTGTATGGAGGAAATTCTTAATGCGGAAATCAGAGCAACACTAGGGGATACAATGTTCTCCCCAGAATTATTTTTATTGTGTTGCGGCATTATGAGGCAGCCAGGGGTGGGTAGTAGCGCGGGCCGGGGGTTGACCGAACCCTATCACAGTATGTAAGCAGCAGCTCAACGTGTAACCTCCCATCCGGCATCTCACTGTTTGGTGGGCACTGGGCAGGAGGGAGGGAGGCTGTGAAGCTGCAATGCTTGTCTCCAATGCAGGGTGGCCCGGGGTTGAGGTGGAGGGGGTGGCTGGCATCCTCCTTCCGGCAGGGGCTACTCCGAGCAGTGAGCTGCACTGTGATGAGCCCAATAAGTCTATAAGACTTGAAATATCAGTGCAGTGCAACTTTGGGCTTGAGAAATATAGAGAGGGGAGAATGCTGGGATAAAATGAGAGATGAGTGCAGGGACTTTCTGAGTGGTAGACCAAGGCCCAGCCTTCCACCTTCAAGTTTACTAGTGATGAACGTATTACCATGACAAGGGACACATTGAGCTTAGAGTGCTGTGTACTCTAGTGACCTTGGCGTAAAAGTTCTTCTTGGTTATTGCTATTACTTAGGTTATGAATCTTGCTGTGTATATTATAAACTAATGATCCACAGTGGACATTAGAAGAGGTTGTGTGCTTCAGGCAGGAAAACAGGATGTGGAGAGGGGGCCCATAAATTGTGTACCAGCCAGGTCGTATGGCAGTTTTCATCTACCACTGGCTGAATGTGGTTATCTCACTCCAATGTCATACAAGATCTCAGCTTCCCCCTGCTGTGTGTTCTGCTCCCACCTTGCCCAGAGAAACACATGAGGTAAGGGCTCCGGGAAAACCTACTGCCGGTCACATCTGATGTGCCTTTCTTTCCAGTCTTTAACACTTTCCATGCGATTCCTGCACATCCAGTTCTTTTGGCCCTATTATCAAGACATAACTACCATAGCTGCAAGGGGTGCAGCTACTATGGGGCCCCGAGCTGCGGGGGCACCATTTTCCTTGTCAAAGTCACACGTGTTATATACATTTTTCACCATTGGGTGGTACATAGGGGCCATTACAAACTTTTGCGATGGGTCCTTCAAGTACCTACTGTAGTTACGCTCCTGCCTATTATAACTTATGTTCTCTATTAAAGCCCTACACGATTCTAGTCATTCTTGCAACTACCTTCTAAATCTTCAGTGAAGAACTCATTCCTCCATATTGAAATACTGTACAAGTGTTTATGTGCAAATTATCGCATACAGTTTGCCGGATACTGATAATGAATAGTATTACAGTAGGATCAATGCTTAGTTGGGGAACATGCGTACAGTTGTCGGAGCCTATTAGTGTGGTCTGGAAATAATTGTACACACGAGTATATAGTCGCCATCTCCCTACCAGATTCTGATTGTGTGATGCCCCAGAACCGGCCTGGCACTAACCACTAGCTGCCGTCCAGGTGCCACGCCACCGCAAACTGCCGCGGGTTGTTCCGCCGCTGTCCACTTACTGTTTGCTGCTGCCAGGCCCGATCAGAAGTGTTTGGTGAGCTCCGATCATGGAAGCTGCACAACGGCAGTAGCAGCTGCCAGAGTCTCTGCCCAGCCGATATCAAGTGCCCCGGCCATGCTGAATTGCGTAATCGTGGCCCCGCCCCCTGCTTTACAATGCCGTTAATCTCGGCATTGTGAAGAGTCCCACGCTCCATGCTCTGCCCCCAATGCTGTATCATCGCCGCGTCACGCCCCCTTTCTGCCGTGACCCGCCTCCCTGCTGTGGAAGCCTGACAGCTCCTTCTCGGAAGGAGGGAGCTGAAAGTCAGGAAGTATGTTCTGGGGAAAATGTGCTCACTGTGTGATGACAGTTACTGTAGCACAATTAGCAGCTTTTGATTGGATGATTGTGCCTTGTCATCTCCAGCTGATTAATTCATTAATGTAGCTGTTATTATACTAAGTTGCAACCATTTATTCGCATTATTTAATTGATTTATTCCATTTGGACTGAGAGAGAGGAAAGGATTTTTAATTAGAGAACGTAAAATATGTCTGTATTTAATTTCATGCAATTTAATCAAAATGAATTTGTATTTAATTATATTTTACAACATAAATTTAACTTTCGAGTTTATTAACAACATTATCCAGACATTATGCTCTGATTGATGACACTTCATTACATTATTATATTTTGCAGAAATAGGGTAAGGCGACATGCACATTAGTAACTAACACTGACAAGCCACGTCTCTACTCTCTCTATACACCACACTTGTCACCCCAGACATAAAACTGGCATGTACGTTAGTGTAGGGCTCATCATGAGATGATCCAATTGAGTAAATGCATGTAAATGCGCTTTATCATGTGTACATTTTCTTTTCCTGCTAACAGTCGGAGTACAAATGTATCCAACACAGCAATAGGGCCTGAGTGTTTTAAAAAAAATGTCTGATACATACTTGACTACTCTCCCAGGATTTGCTGGAGATTACCAGATCCTGGGAGAGTAGTCAACCCTTCCAGTAGGCATGACATCATAATGGTCCCTTTACCCACGACATAGTGCCACAAATTCGAGCATTATGTTACGGTAGTGGAGTGGGGCCATGATGACGATATTATCAGCAACATGCTTCCTCATTGGACCTCTGAAAAAGTTGTAAGTATGGTCAGAGCCATTGAGAGTTAAACAGGGCCTGGGTACTGGAAAGGGGGGGACGGACGTGACCAAATACGGGAGGTTTGCCCAGGATTGGACTGGCCCACCGGGATACAGGGGAAATGCCTGGAGGGCCCCACTGCTTGAAGGCCCCACTTCCTCTTCTAATGTCAGGTTTTAGACAGTGCACTTGAATTCATTGTTGCTCTGTTACAGACTCAGGGCCTGATTCAGAGCCGGACGCTATTTGCGCTCGCTCGTCCAGAAAATAGGGGTGGCTATTCAAATGAACCGTTCGCTGTTTGCGGTCTGTTCACGCCTCTAGGTCTGAACGAGCGTACAAAACTTGCGGTCGTTTTTTGGGAAGCTACGCCCCCTGTCAGCTCGCATCCTACGTCATGTCCGCTATTTATAAGATTAATCGAGTACATCGAACAGGGTATGAGCTGCTCGCTATTCTTGTGGTTGGTTTTTGCTACCACAATTTTGCGAGCAGTTCTGGCTTAAAAAAAACCCAGTGACGTGGTCAATGACGCTGCTGTTTTAAATATGCACACCCATAAAACACCCGTTTTGACCTTTAAGCACGCCTGCGATCGGATCTCCACTCCCCGTTTACAAGCACCTTCCTCTGTTACCACCCACATACGCCTCATTCTGTCACTCAAATTAGCAGGCATTCGCTATTTTGCGAGCACATGAATTTCGTCCGCACTGACTGGTTCACGCATGCGTATAACGATCCGTACGCATGCGCAGTTGGGCAAACATCGCTCGGAGCGAACGAGCTTCCGCTTACGAGTGGCTCTGAATCAGGCCCTCAGTTAGTTAGGTAGAGCAGGAACATGGATGAACTGACCATGCAGTGTAGTATCCATGTTGTCTGCAGCAGGGGCGTTTCTAGAGAGGATGGGGCCCGTGTGCAGTCTCCGACACGGGCCCCCTCCTCTCCGCCCGGCAGCGCACTGAGCTGTGCGCGGCCAGCGCCGGAGTTATAGACTCTGGGCACTAGAGTGTGCCCAGAGTCTATAGTGTATGCACAGGTCACCAGGAAAACGGCTGCGGCGGCCATTTTCCCTGTACTGCGCATACACAAACGACGGGAAAATGGCCGCCGTGGCCATTTTCCAGTCGTTTTACAGTGCCGGACGCCCGCGCCGACGTGGGACTCCGGAGAGCTAAGTATTATTATGGGTGCAGGGTGTGCAGTGCGGGGCCTCCCTGGACCCAGGGGTCCATCTTCCCCGCACACCCTGCACCCATTATAGATACGCCTCTCGTCTGCAGGCTATGTCCTCTATAATGGTAAGCCAAGCCTCTGTGGTGGCTGGCCACACCCCTCTGGAAGCTGGACACACCCTTTCAGCAAGGGACCCTACCACTGCCTTCCCCCAGGTGTGCCCTTCATGCCTTAGTCCGACACTGGGCTTGCCCACACCCCCTCAGAGAAAACGGTGGCATTGACCGCTGCTGGGGACATATGAAAGAAAGGGAATACATACGAATTACCGCCGGACACAAGTCCGGCCGTTCAAATCCCAACAGCGGCAGGCCGACAAGGCTGAAAATCCCGATCTTCCCCAGGTAAGTATCAACTAACCTAACCCCCCTAACCCTGACCCTCCTTAGGGGTGCCTAACTCTAACCTTCCCCCCAGTGCCTAACCCTAATCTCCCCTCTAAGTGCCTAAGCCTAACCCCCCCTTCCCCACCGCCTAACCCTAAGTCCCCCCCAGGGGGGATGCCTAACCCTAACCCTCCCTCCCCTTAGCCTAACCCTAACCTCCCGGGGGGATGCCTAACCCTAAGTTTACCCCGGGAGCCCTAAACCTAACCCTCCTCCCCCGCGGCTGTCCGCAGTGGCGCCCAGCATCACTTCGATCGGGTTGCCGGACGCCGGTCTCCCGGCGTCGGTAAAATGACAGGCGTCTAGAATTAGACGCCTGTCATTTAACCCTCGCCGGGATAAAGCAGTCGGGAAGCCGGCTGTCGGGCTCACGTCCGGCGGCTTCCCGATTGCATACCGAAAGAAAGTGTTACATGGTGCAATAACTAAGTGGAGGTAAAACATTGCTGCATACTGTATGACAACTGGTAATGTCGAATTGCTCTCTGGTTAGTAATATCTAATTACTCCAAAAATATGCAAACTAGTGTTTCTAAATTACAGCTTCGGCCCCAAGAAAACTCAACTACTTCTGCTACTTGTAACTATCCCCTGGACATTTTGTACCTATAATTGTGAAGTCGGTAGCTGGACACAAGCTGTAATTTGCCAGCTATTTTTGATGGACTTTCAGATACAGAATGGTTATTTAAAGCAAGGGTCATACCACAGAATTTAGACAAATGAGTCTCTTCTTTCCTGCTTTTATTTATAGGGAAAATATCGTATACTCATTCTTGAGGCTTCTGATGTCCATTTTAAAAACTGTAATTGGAAAACATATGTAGTTTCTAGGGCACTGCTCAGAAAGGCTCCACTTACAGTATTCTGACCCTCTACTGCTGGGCATATAGCGACTACATTAAAACCACATAAAAGCCAGGCACTGATGCCACTCTTGGCCAAGGCTTGTCTAAATGGATTCCAACCGGCAATCTTGCAAAGTAATTTATGTTTCAACATCTTTAGGCTGAAAAATGTAAGAAATTTGAGGCACTGGCTAATGCTGGGCATACACTGCCAGATAAAATTCCTGTCAGACCAACAGACATTTTATCTGGCAGCCCGACACTCTGCAGATATCTGACAGTGTATTGGCCCCGATATTTGCGCTCCTCCCCTGGGGAGGAGACATTTCCCCGTTCCTTCCCTGAGAAGGAACAGGGGAAATGTCTGTCGGTCGGACATGCTGGACGATCCGGCATGCCCAACTGATGGATATTTTAGCACTGGTCGGCTGCACATACAGTACAATTATCGGGGTGGATTGGACCGATAATTGCATAGTGTATGCCCAGCATAAATTGAGCTCCTTATGCCATGAGATTCCCACTGTTCTACGACAAAATGGCTTTTTGCACTGTGTAGGTGAGGGGCACCCAAACCAATGCACTGAAAATACCAAACATGTATTAGGATGCACCCATTATTAAGAGGTTGAATAGGCTGTATGGGCACAGTGGAGTTGGAATAAAAGAAAGTTGCTAAATACAATTTAATGCACAAAATGATCTACCACTTAGAAATATTTTATATAACTGAACAATTCATATATTCTTTATTTTCTTAAAGGATATCCCTGGAATAATGAAAATCTTACTTCTCCTGTGCACCTGCGTGATCCTCTGCAATGCCCTGCCGTTTGAACAGAGAGGATTCTGGGACTTTTCCATGGATGATGGATTCGCAATGATGAAAGATGAGACACCTGAGGAGGGCTCAGGTTTTGAGTCTAATGTAACCACAGACCGTGATAGCGGGCCTTCCTTCGACCTATGTCCGTTTGGATGTCAGTGCCACTTGCGTGTGGTACAGTGCTCTGACTTGGGTGAGTCTATATTTCTATACACTGACATCTAATTTAGCGAAAGACTGACATTTAATAATTTACGGTCAGGATATTTTATTATCGACAAACAGTCACTTCTTTTATAATGGCAATGACATTTGAGAGAAAATAGGTCCTAAGAGGTATATTTACTGAAGTGCAGGTTTTGAGAAGTAGAAATGTTGCCCATAGCAACCAATCACACATAGTAACTGGTGCAGGGTGTGCAATGTAATGTACACCATTATTTTAACCTAAAATATGCATTACTATACTGTGTATGCACAACATACATGTCTACTCTCCCAGAACCTGTGGGAGGCTCCCGTTTTTTCGGGAAGCCCCCCCGCACCCCAGAAGAGAGGGCACTTCTCCAGCATCCGCCCACTTCCGATTGAAGTGGGCAGAATGGGGAGAATAATAGCGGCAATCCGCAGATCCGTGAGGAGGGGGCAAGGCCTAATGGCACAATTTTATCATATTTATATAATTTGGCCCTTTAAATATGCACAATCTGCTTTATTTGTCTGTGAAGGGCGGGACCTAATGACGAGAATAGTCTAGCCTCGCCCCCATTAACGCCCACTTGCATCTCCTCTCCGGACTTCTCCTGGGGAGGAGACGCAGGAAATTAATAAGGTAGGCAAGTATGATGCACAATTTCACTTCTAGGGTTTGGTGTATTACTGACTTGCTTTCTCGCAATTTCTGCTCCTACATGCAATCTAAAGATGGTGTTACCCAGCGGGTCCACGCTCTGGAATGTATCGCATTACGAAGCTTGGCACATATGAGAATTGCGGTCAAACTCCCGAAAACTACCACGGTGCGCCGAGAGGGGGGGGAGCAAGTACTAATAGCTGGACTCTGCCTGTCCCCTCCCTCTCACCTGTCAGCAGCCCAGCACACGCTGCAGTCCCTCTTCTCTGCCTGGATTTGCGCTGGGCTGAGGGGCTCACAGTGCCCCCCGCCCCAGCACTGCAAACATTTCCCTTCCCCCAAAGGGGGCATGGCCACGCCTCCCACAATTAGGCCACGCCTCCTTTGTCAGGGCCAGCTCTCTACGCCCCTGTTTCTGCCCATAGTATTTGCTCTGGCCAAATAACTTACTCCAGCATAGCTGGATATTGCTTTACCTGCTGCACTGAAATACCTATTACTTCTGTTTTGGCTACTTCTACCTGCTTCTACTGCTGACTTGTATTGCTGGCCAAACACAGGTACTACAAACTGCATCTAATAGACTTGGGGCCTGATCAGCAAGGATCACAGTTGTTAATACACACACAATCGGCTTATTCTTGCGTTCTGCGTATGCATCGCAGTGCGAGTGCGCTAACCAGCCAGCAGTGACCATGCAGACCCATCACAGAGTGATTGACAGTAAGTGCTGTTCGTGGGTGGTGACGGGGGGGGAGGGGTGGTCGGCGAAACACAGGCGTGCCAGTGCGTTTGAATGCCGTTGCTTGGGCATGTATAAATTATCCGCTGCGATGCCCCACGCAGCCTGAGGCCTGATAACGTGCGTGGAAGTTAGCAATTTCTGAGTAAGGTCAGAGCTTGTGTAAGTGTGCGTGAGGCTGCGATGGTACTCTATTGTACCGATGGTTTTGCAGTATTGCTAAACATTATGGATGTGTGTAAGGTAAAGTGGGCGTCCTTGTGCAGTGCTGCGGCAGCATAGCAATTGCAATGAACTAGCATACCATCGCAGCTGAAATGCGTGTGTAATCGCTATTGTATTCGCAGTCGCGATCCGTAATGAATCAGGCCCTTGGTACATTTAAACTGTGACCTCATAAGTACTTTCCAATCTTCATACTGCCAAAAGGAGATACTGGTCTGATCCTGCTACTACAGCCTACATATCCGCATATCAGCAAACATCTGTCACTTATTGGTGCATCATTTGTCCTTGCTGTCATGGCACCTTCAGATTGTGACCTGTTATAATGTTATTTAAACTAGTATTCCATTATTCCAACCATCATCAATTAAATTATCACTACTCCTAGATTAACTCCTGGGGAAAAGCAATCCCAGTACAGGTGCCTAGTACCTAACCCTAATCCCCCGTGTAAGTGCCCAAACCTAACCCCCCCTTCCCCGCAGCCTAAACCTAAGTCTCCTGGGGGGGTGCCTAGCCCTAACCTCCCCACGGAGGTGCCTAACCCTAACCCCTCCTTCCCCTAGCCTAACCCTAACCTCACGGTGCCTATCCCTAAGTCCCACCAGGAGCCCTAACACCTAAAAGCGGCTGTCTGTGCCCGGCGCCCGGCTTACCTTCGTTCGGTATGCCGGGCGTCGGGCTCCCGGCGTAGGGATAATGACAGGTGTCGGTATTTAAACACCTGTCATTAGTCCCCTGTCGGGATTAGACAGTCGGGAAGCCCGCGGTCGGCATTGCGACCGTCGGCTTCCTGACTGCATCCCGGCAGGCTTGGCTGGTGACAGAATTTCTCCCAGGGTACCTGCCTGCCAAAGCCATGCAGTGCCCCGTAAGTAATTCGCTAGTGTTCCCAAAAGGGGAACTCTGAAGGAGGTACAGGATCCACAGGGTGTGTTGCACTAAGATGTTCTGGTGGATATGACCATTGAGCTAAACCTATCTTCAGTTCCTACAGTACCTCCATTTTTATATTCAGACTCTGAAAGGGAAAGAGGTTCTAAAGCCATTGTGACCCTTTATGGGTATAGGCCAGTGCTTCCTCAGTCATGCGTATTTGAATTTTACTCTACACCAGTAGTAAGCATAGATACTAATAAACAACCATCTGAGAACCTCCCTTTCTCCCTTCCCTCTATACATATCCTACTAAAGACTTAAAGGAGATATGTACTAAGCTTTGAAGAGAGATAAAGTGGAAAAGATAAAGTACCAACCAATCATCATCTGTCATTTTACAAATACAGCCTGTAAAATTACAGTTAGGAGCTGACTGGCTGGTACTTATCTCTGTCCACTTTGGGGGGGAGATTTACTAAGCTCTGGAAAGTGATAAATATGAAAGTGATAAACTACCATCCACTCAGCTCCTAACTGTCATGTTGCAGGCTGTGTTTGAATAATAACAGTTAGGTGCTGATTGGTTCGTAGTTTATCACTTTCCAATTTATCACTTTACAGATTTTCGTACATCTGTCCCCAAGGATTAGTACATAGACCCCTAGGGGTAAATCTACCAATCAGATTCTACTTAACATTTAACTAGCACCTTCTAGAAGATAATAGCTAGAATCTGATTGGTTGCTGTGGGCAACATCTCTTCTAAAACTCACTTCTAAAAACTCTCACTTTATTAAATTTTCCCCCTATAGTCTTATTATGTCATATTATCCTTTAACATTACGCTCAATGTCGGACTGAGGCATGAAGGGCCCACCGGGTGAAGGCAGTTCTAGAGGCCCATGCTTAAAGGATGTGGCCAGCCTCCATAGGGGTGTGTCCAGCCACCGCAGAGGCTTGGCCTACCATTATAGAGGACATAGCCTGTAGACAACATGGATACTACAATGCATGGTCTGTTCATCCATGTTCCTGCTCTAACTAACTGACTCTGTAATAGAGTAACAATGTATAATTCAAGTGCACTGTCTGAAACGTGACATTAGAAGAGGAGGTGGGGCCTTCAGGTAGTGGGGCCCACCGGGGATTTCCCCTGTAGCCCTGTGGGCCAGTCCGACCCTGATTATGCTTACTCCTATACTATATAATTACTTTACCTCCTTTATAACTTGCACCTACGTATTTATAGCATAGTCAGGGCCAAAGGTCGCTAAGTATGCAGTTTCTCTCTATAATCCAAAAACATAGTGTTAGGGACTATAGATTGCAAGTTCCAACGGGGCAGGGACTGACGTGAATGGCAGAAGGGAGTAGCGCTGGGTGGACGATGTTACATAAAATGGTGGTGTCTTTTGTAGCAGAATGACCGCGTCTTTATACTAATGCCGCAGTCAATAGTATTCATATAGACGCCCACCGGCTACCTACAGTATGTGTATTAAGACGCACCATCGAACATTGCGCCAGCCCTATAGAGGCGCAGATTATCCCTCTGAACATGGCTGTCGCTGTCAATGCTACTGCGTCATGAGATGCAGTTGCTGACGGCAACATGTCCGCCGCATGCCCATGTCTGGCTAGCCACCTGTACACAGAAACGCCTCTCTGCGTCCAAATTCTGTGGCTGAGAGCGGTAACCATCGGGACTCATGTGCAGACTGAAAAAAATCGACCGATTGTTGCTGCATCGACACTGCGTGCACCCATTTGGTGTATAAGGACTGTGCAGTGCTCAATAAATAAGCCGTCTTTCCCAGCTAATTCGATTCCATTTTTAAATATGTGTCAATGTGCAGCTGGACTGCACTGAGAGCTAAACCTTTTCATTGGCAGAATAAACATCCAGCCATATGTACATAGTCAGGGTTTTATTATACTAAAGTATTTCCCAGGCCTTTAGGGACAGCTTCTTTTACTCTAGAAAGGTAAAGAAATAGCTTTGTTTGAATTCCTTCGCCCAGAGAAAACCTTCAGACAACCAGTGTTTGGGGTCCCATTAGAAAGCATCTTACTTCACTGTGGAGAGGAAACAGTCGCTGATTTATGGTATCGGAATGTTTATGGTAGATATGATTGGCTGGTGAGAGATTGGAATGTTAAAATGCTTTAACTATAAAAAAGCCTTTCCTGCCTAATGGCCCCTTTGGCAATAACCTAACAATGATGCTTGATTATAATGAAGCCATCCAGAGTTAGTAAACTAGATGGTGTGGTTTGCATTACAGACCAGAAAGAATGAAACATTTTCCAAAGCTGAATAACCAAAGAATGGGTGAGCTGAGCAGGGTCTGAAAATATCATTTCACGCTCATACTTAGTTGATGCCATGGTGGAACAGCCTTCCGGCAAGGGTGGGATATATCATGGCTCAATAAGGGGCATATTTATTAGTTATCGGACGCTCATTGCGGCAATAAAAAATTAAGGATACCAGGGATTTACCTATTGTCACATCCATGGACAGGGGAATGGCGTGGCGAAGGTGGGCGGTATGGGGGACGTGACAGTGCGATCACAACATTGTGACACTGTCCCCGGCTATACAATACAGTGATTACCGGCATTGTAAAGCTAAGGGCCGGGCTACAGTGACGCAATTCAGCGCAAAAGGCGTCAATGGCCGCCTTTCAAAGCACCCACTTTAGCAGGAGCTCCAGACTGGGAGACTTGAATACTCTTCCTGGCCAGAAGCACCGTCTGAGATATGGGAGCTAGATTGTCGGCAAGTATACATGAATCATTTTGGTCATGCACCTTGCTGAATTGTTTGAGTAGTGCGTTTAGCTTGTTGACCACCTACTGCTGTGATCGCTTCACCCCCCTGCCAGTCAGGATTTGTGCAATATATCGGTAGACTGTGTCATCTTTGACAGTTTCTGTTATTTGTTTGTGGATCTCTTCCTCTCCCCTTATTGCTAACAGCTCCTTCATTTCTGCGTCCTGCCAGGTAGCCATGATGTATGATTTGCGGATTGCTTGGAGGAGATTACATCACAAATCTGCTCTTTTTAGTGTGATCCAGTCGGATAACTGTTCAAACTGCACCGTTACCTGGGTCAGTGCCTGGCTCGACCGTGGTAGCGGCCAGAGTCGGATTCCGGGACACATAACCCTGGTTGAGCCTTTCACACAAACCCAGGACCCAGGTTGCCCCGGCAATAAACCAGGTTATAAGTTTTGCGTCAAAGGGGTATTAGTTCACCAAACCGCAAAAGTTTAGAACACATACAGTATCATAAAAATCAGTGGCAGAACTAGTGAGTGGTGGGCCAATGTGCAACAATATGCTTGGACCCCCCTCAAATACACACACACTACAAAGGGGTGTGTCCTCATTCAGGAGCAGAAATAGCAGGACAGTCCTGCCAAAAGCGGGACAGTTGGGAGGTATGCATGCAATGCACCAGCTGCACCGCAGGTAGTTCCGCCTGTGATCAAAATAATTTATTTCTGAAATAATAGATATTTCCTGTATTTACACCTATAACAGTCTCCTCCTTGTCCTATGCTGGCAGATCTGTGCTACGGGCATTGGAAATCTTTGCAAACAAGAGACAGGTTCAGCAGACATCATAAATGTCTAAAAATAAGGCTGGTACTTGCTTCTCTGACTTTGGATGTGACAAATATTTTCTGCTTACAGAGAAGTAGATTCACATGTGGATAACAGGTCGACTCCACTTTAAATACTATATTACTGTAAATGGGCCAAGTTGTACTTATCGCATGTACTTTCCATGCAGGGGAAGTGTTTGGCTGTGTAGGATCCCTCAGGGATGCCATCTCGGCAGTGACTGTGGAATGTCTGAATTCCCCTCAAGTTGTTTGTAAAATCTGTATGAGATCAGGGGCTTCCTCCTGACATGATACATCACAGGGGATTTGCCAATAGACAGCTCATCAGACATTTGCGAAGGTTATGGAGAGTGCCAAGATATATCCAAGTTGTGGATTTTTTTTTTTTCTAAAGTGCCTGTATTTTTTCTTTTCCCGTGAACATGCCATATATAGTGCTGTACTTCACCTCCATGTTTTACAATGTGTATCTTCTTGCTGCCAACACCTCCTTAATTAAGATGATACATTTGTAATACTAGGCTTACATTATACATTTATCTGCCGGATATCGACAGATCAGCCAGTGGTGTCATGAGGGGGGGTGCAGGCCGCACCCGGGTGTCACCTTCGGAGGTGGGTGACACCAAAATGACGGCTCCCCTGCAGTGACAGGAGCCGGCTGCTGCAGTGGTACATTCTCCTGCAGCTCCCAGCTCTTGACACAGAAGAGGAGCCGACAGCCCAGTCTCCGGGGGCAGTCCAGCATCTCCAGCGATGCTGGGCTGCCCCCGGAGTGACATAATCGGGATCCCCGAGGCCATGCCCCTTTAATTTAGGCATACTTGCCGACATTCCTGGGCAGCTTTCCGGGAGCAGCAGAATGGGACCTGCTGCTCTCCTCTTCGGGGGGCGGGGCCAGATGGTAGACATTAGGCCCCGCCCCCTTTACAGAAAACACCCGCTAAATGACGCGATTTGCATAATTTTGCCCCTTCCCTTTCCTACGAACCTGAAAATTCCAGGTGAAATCTCGCCATCCTGCCCACTTCACTAGGAAGTGGGCGGGATGCAGGAGATATGCCTACTCTTCCGGGGGTGCCACGGGGGTTACCCGAAAAATCGGGAGCCTCCTACGATTCCCGGGAGAGTAGGCATATATGAATCAGTCACACCCCCTTTTCAGAAGTGGTCGTGCCTCCGTCGCGCAGGGACACTGGGACAGCCAGAGTGCGCACTGGGTGTCACCAGACCCGGTGACACCTCTGAGATCGGGGAGATAACTGTTCAGTGTGTTTGCGCGACCAATCACTAATTATGGAACGGTCGGATATGCTGAATCGTCCAGCATGGCCGAATCGCGTCACTTTGGCCCCACCCCCTGCTTCACACTGCCTGTAAAATCGGCACTGTGTAGCGGGGGCGGGTCCCAAATGACGCGATTGCGTGGCTCCGCCCCCCGCTCCGCCCGCAAACTCTTGTAGTCTGGCCGTCCCCGTCCCCGTTTGCTGGCCACGCCCCCCCAGTCAAGCCGATTTGGCTGCTCCCTCCTGGAGGGGGCAGCCAGATAGTCGGCAAGCATGCCACAAGTTATGCTGTACTGTGCAGAAAATATATTCCATTCTCATTCCCTATCACACATACTAGGCACCATTGTCGTCAGCAGAATTGGTATGAATCACCGCCGGCTGATGAAGTACCAACGCCGGAATGCCGGCAGCTGAAGATACCGACAGGGGAGGTAAGTATGCTATCCCTACCCCTCCCCCCCCCCTAACCCCAACCCTCCTTTAGGGGTGTCTAACCCTAACCTTCCCCCCTTGTACCTAACCCTAACCTCCCCCCAGGGGTGCCTAAATCTAACGCCCCCTCCCCGCACATTAAACCTAACCCTCCCGGGGGGGGCCTACACCTAATTGCCCCCCCAGTGGTGCCTGACCCTAACCCCCCCTTTCCCTAGCCTAAGCCCAACTCTCCCGAGGAGGTGCCTAACCTTAAGTCTCTCCGGGAGTCTCTAATCCTATCCCTCCCCCCGTGGCTAAGCTCTCCCGACACCCGGCTTACCTACAATCAGTATGCCAGGCGTCGGGATTTTGGCGTGCGGCTGATGATAGGCGTCGGTATATAGACACCTATCACTAGTCCCATGCCGGGATTTGACAGTCGGGAAGACGACTGTCAGCATTTCAACCGCCGGCTTCCTAACTACATACCCTATCATCAGCAGCCATTTAAATTACCAGTATGTTTTTGGACTGCGGGATGAAGCCAGGTCGCCCGGAGGGCACCCACGCAAACCTGCGTGGGTTTTTCCCGCAGCCGCAGGGTTTTGCTATTCAATTAGGTGACTGAAAATGGGACTCAGTGATTTCTATAGATATCATCACGGATTTTTTCTCGCGCCTCCAGAGCAAGTCTGATTTTTCCTAAAATCGTTAATTATAGGAAATATCAGTGGGACTTGCTCTGGGACCACGGCGCGCCCCCCCCCCTAGGACTAATTGAGCAATTGAAATGTTTCCAGTTAGCTTAATTAGTTCTTAATTATTCACTTTCCCAAGCAGCGTCTTCTGCATCCAGCATGGGGAACCGGGTCTTCTGCAGCAGGGTGAGTGTGTGTGAGTATTTGTAAGCTGTGTGTGTATGTGCTTGAGTGACCCCCAGTGTCTGTGACCCCCCCCCGTGTGAGTGTACCAGCCCCTGTAGCAGGGGCACATCTACATTTTCCAGCAGCTTTTGCACCTCCCATTAGTCCCAGAGCCTCCTAGCAGCCTCCTCCCCAGTGACAAATGAAGAGGAGGCCACTGGGAGCCGTGGAGACCCCCGGACGGGTCAGTAGAGTTTTTATTTTATTTTCTCGCACCGCAGGGTTTTCAGTGCTGAAAACCCAGCGTGCATGTTTGTTAATTGAATACCGCGGGTATCGGGAGCGCACATGCCCATGGTACTCCACAACTGGAAGCTTGCTAAACCTCGCCCTCAATTGAATATGCTCCATTGTCTAGAATGTACCAGATAAATGATAAGAGTTCCACCTTTGTATTTCAGTATTTTGAATGAATCTATCTCATGATCTTTAAAGTAGGGATGTCCAGGCTCTAATTAGTTCGGATTTTCCCGCCAAATTCAGATTTTTCACGCCAAACATCTGGTCTCAGAAAGAGGCAAATGTCATCTTTCATGGACAAACATCATCATTCCTGGACAAAAGTCCATGAAAGATGATGTTTGTTCATGAAGGATGACATTTTGCCTCTTTCTGAGACCCGATTTTTGGCGGGAAAATTTTGAATTTGACGGGAAAATCCGAACTAATCTGAGCCTGCACATCCCTACTTTAAATGGAATGCTGACTTTAGATAAAGTTTTCAAACTCCCACACCCTACAACTGAGGAGCTCGTAAGCCAGAGGTGTGCGGCCTGTGCCGTCGCACAGGGCCCTGGGATGGCACCATCGCTGCCCCACGGCAACTGCATGTGGCTTGCAGGGTGCCTGGAACCGCACCCTGCAGCTAGTGGTGCTACTACAGAGCATCCAAGGGAATGCTTCGGGCAGGCACCTGCAGAGTTGCCCAGAGCGTCCTGAGGATGCTCTGGGCAGTGCACTTCTTCCCAGAGCCGGAGCCCCACCTCATAGGTGTGTCATTATAATGTCACGGGTTTACGGGGTGGGTGCGGCACAGGGTTCACTTCCGCCCTGTTGCAGTGCTGCCCGTATAACCCCTGCTGGAAGCCATGCTCTAGAGATAAGTTAGTGGGGTTGGAGGCATAAGGGCATTTTTCAAATAAAGATTCATCCCATTTAATTGTTCCTCGTCAATTATTACAATTTCACCACCATTATAAATTGAAACAGTTTTGACACTTCCACATTTCCCATTACACAAATATACTTTGTCCATTTTCAAGCTTTTTAGTTATAAACAGTATACACACCCAGCCAGATGCCCACACGTGGGTGGAAATGTTTGCTTCCCATATATCAGCTATTGATTTATTTGAATCTCTAAAGGTGCCTATCCACTAGACGACTAATATGAGCACTTGAACGGTAGCATATCGATATCGTTCGATAATCGTTTGAAAATCGTTTGCAGATTGTTAAAAAAAATTGGTCGTTTAGACATCTATCATCGGGCAAACATGCTGGACAACCTGACGATAATATCAGGTTCAGCATGTTTGCAGATGATTGATTGTGCCATCACAGACTGACAAACGACTGCACGATTACATTGTCATAATCGTGCAGTCTTTTGCCTGTCTTCTAGTGGATGGGCACCTTACCTGTAAATGTTAAACAAAGTGTAGGAACTGGGCTTAGAGTTCTGTGGCTGCGGCTCTGCTGAGCCATGAAGCCGGTATTGCTAATTGACAACCTATTTAGTAAAGATAAAAGTTAATTATGTGGAACCCTGTCCAGGAAACCAGCTGCAGAATACATTCCCAACCAGCTGCTGTATACTCTCTCCTAACACGCTTATTACCGGCTTATTATTACTAATCTCAGCGCTCTGTATAATCCTTCCCATTACCGGGCAGCGCAGAGGGAGGACATTTCAATGGGGTAATGAAAACCACAGGGGAGGGGGGGGCTGAAGTGTTTTACCAAGTGAGGAGAAGCAGAGCAGGTAAAAGGGTAACTCCATGGAGGATACAGTGCCCTGCGGGGCACGCTGTGTGGTAGAAGCCTGACGGATGACATTTGCCAGAAACTCCTTAGTACCTTCTGATAGAGTCCTGGGAATGTAATGATCACAATGTAAAAAAAACAAAACAAAACATAAAAATAAGCATGTTTAAAATATGCGTCAGTACAATACTCATTACATAACTGCCTAAGTATGCACCAGATTGTGACAAGTACGTACAGCAAATATGTCAGGCTTTTCATATATTTCCTGCACTATTTAGCCTTTAGGATTCCAAGCAATAATGTAATTATATTATGTGAACTGGAGAGTTTCTCCGCTATATACTGTATATAGGAGTAATAAGTCCATCAGTTTGCTTTTTACATTATGTACAGTTGTAACATCTTCTACAATTTACTTCCACATAACTGTAAATAACTCATACTTGCCTACTTTTGAAAAGTAGTTTGAGGGAGATCATTTACGGAAGTAGCAAACGACACGCGCGGTGTTGGAGGGCGTGGCCAGCACCGCCCAAAAGGCATGTTTAGATCCATCTATTGGTGTATCTATTACCACGTGCCCCCACACACACACACAGTAATAGGACCCCACACACACACAGTAATAGGACCCACCCCACACACACACACACAAATAGGACCCCCCACACACACACACATACACACACACAGTAATAGGACCCCCCCCACACACACTCAGTAATAGGACCCCACACACACACACACACACACAGTAATAGGACCCCTCCCACACACACACACAGTAATAGGACCCCTCCCACACACACACACAGTAATAGGACCCCCACACACACAGTAATAGGACCCTCCACACACACAGTAATAGGACCCCACACACACACACAGTAATAGGAACCCACACACACACAGTAATAGGACCCCCCACACACACACACACACACAGTAATAGGACCCCCCACACACACACACACATACACACACAGTAATAGGACCCCCCCACACACACTCAGTAATAGGACCCCCCCACACACACACACAGTAATAGGACCCCCCCCCCCCCCACACACACACACACAGTAACAGGACCCCCCCACACAGACTCACATTAATGGTCCCCCCACTGACACACAAACACACAGTAATAGGACCCCCCCCACAGACTCACATTAATGGTCCCCCCACTGACACACACACACAGTAATAGAACCCCCCCCCCACAGACTCACATTAATGGTCCCCCCACTGACACACACACACAGTAATAGGACCCCCCCACACAGGCTCACATTAATGGTCCCCCCACTGACACACACAGTAATAGGGCCCCCCCACACAGACTCATATTAATGGTCCCCCCACTGAAACACACACACACAGTAATAGACACCCACACCCACTCTCTCTCTCTCTCATCCCCTCACCTGTCCTCTTCTGCAGCACCACTGACATTCATGGTTCTTGCTCAAGCTACAGTGAGCTCTGATCAGTCACACAGCTCCTCAGTCAGTTCAGCGTAGGTTCCTCCCCCAGCTATCTGTCCTCCGTTATGGCTGGGAAGTCTGGGCTGGCCAGGGAATGCTGGGAGCATCAGTCTCTCCAAGCAGTCAGTGTGTGGCCCATGTGACTGTCAGCTGTGAAGGGGCCGGACCTGGGAGGCATCTCCGGGCTCCATAGCAGACAGACTCCCTGCCCCTGCGTCTTCCTGTATACAAGCCTGGGCCCCATCGCGCATGCGCAGGTAGGATTTCCAGCAGGTTAGTGGGGAAAGCGGGGGATTGCATATACATTGCGGGGTAGCGGGAGCTCCCATCTTAATTCGGGAGGCTCCCGCAGAAGTCGGGAGGGTAGGCAAGCATGAAATAACTTACTCTTGAGTTCATAGAAACGTGCAACAGACTTTGGTCGATGTCCATATACTGTACAATTTATCACAGTGTTACCGACAATACCCTAAAAAGTGCTATTAGACAGCTATTATTTTGGGATCCAAATAGACACTATTAGGGCAGGATGTACTAAAGGGGAAAATGCGGCAAAACCCCCGAAAATGCTTTCTTTCCGGGGTTTTACCGCATACCCCATATGTACTAAGCACCGGAATGCGATGCATTCTGGTGCGTCAACCCGATGGGTAATGTCATCTTCAGGTGGAGTTACCCAATAGAAATCTATGGGCTTCTTTTCGGACGCCTCCTCCGAGAGAGATCTAATCGGATCCCTTCCATCACCCCCGCGGCACATGCACAGATGGACGCCAGAGGGACTTCTGGTTGTTAAACTCGGGAGTCCTTCTGTCCGGAGCCATCACAAAAGAAAGCTGTTACCGGCAGAGCTGTCCTTTGTAATATTCTAGGTACATACTGTGGTAATCAAAGGCGGTATGTAGCCGAATACAGACGGGATGTACCGTATCGCGGATGTGATGCTTAGTACATCCCGCCCTTAGGGCTCTATTTACTACAATGCAGATTATAGTGTGATATTACCGACTGAATTCGCATTGCGAATTCAGGCAATATCACAGGGATTTACTACAAATCCCTTGCAGGGACAGAGCTAGCGAGAAAGCTCTGTACCTGCGAGTCCCCTCCGCACACTAGTCACGGTATTTTCGAAAAAAAATACAGTGACAAGTGCCCCGCGCATGCGCCATCTGTCCGCTGCTGCTACCCCAAAGCGCTAAGCCCCGCCCCATCACCAAGCCCCGCCCCCCGCGATCGCACCCTTCCCCTTAATTACATTTACCTGCATAATCCGGGCTCAGGTGAAGTCCTCTATGTCCTCCGGTCAGCTGACATCCCATACTGAACTGGGACCCTGTCAGGTGACGACCAGGCCGCCGTGCAGGATGGGAGACCAGCTGACCGGAGAGAGGACATCACCGGAGCCTCGAAATCCGGTCCCTGGAGTCAGGTAAGTTTGGGGGGTTTTTTACTATTTTTTTTTTTACAGTGTATCAGCGTGTGGTCTGTTTAGACCACACAGCTGATTACTGGGGCAGGCTACGGGCTCTGCTCTGCCCGTTAGAGCGGAGCAGGAGTCGGGTAACCGGGGGAGACCCTGGATAACGCCACCTCCAGGTGGCGTTATTATTAAAGGGCTTTCCCCAGTATTTTTTCACATTTTATTTTTAGTAACTTTGGTCAGATCACATTTCCCATTACAATTATGGGAAATGCGATCTGCTTACTAAAAATATGTGATACTTAAGGGTTGGAGTAGAATTTTACGACACGCCAGTAACACTCCCATAATATGCCCATAAGACAGACCGTCTCCGTGCATCTGAAAACCCAGTCACCGCCCAAGAACTCCCAGCAAATTTCCAGTATATTTCTCTGATATCGCAACTGCGACTCTCTGTACGAACACAATCAGGACGCATGCGCAGTAAAAAATAAAATCGCACAGCTACGTCCAACATCGACCCTATATCAGCCACAGAATCAGGTCCCATATGAACCACAGAATTAGGCCCTATATGAGCCACAGAATTAGGTCCTATGTGAGCCACAGAATCAAGCCTGATTTGAGCCACAGAATCAGGCCCTATCTGAGCTACAGAATCAGGCCCTATATGAGCCACAGAATCAGGTCCCATATGAGCTACAGAATCAGGCCCTATATGAGCCACAGAATAAGGTCCCATATGAGCCACAGAATCAGGCCCTATATAAGCCACAGAATCAGGCCCTATATGAGCCACAGAATTAGGCCTTATATGAGCCACAGAATCAGACCCTATATGAGCCACAGAATCAGACCCTATATGAGCCACAGAATCAGGCACGATATGAGCCACAGAATCAGGCCCTATATGAGCCACAGAATCAGGCCCTATGTGAGCCACAGAATCAGGCCCTATATCAGCCACAGAATTAGGCCGTAAATGAGCTACAGAATCAGACCCTATATGAGCCACAGAATCAGGCCCTATATGAGCCACAGAATCAGGTCCCATATGATCCAGAGAATCAGGTCCCATATGAGTCACAGAATTAGGGCCTATATGAGCCCCAGAATCAGGTACTATATGAGCCACAGAATTAGGCCCTATATGAGCCCCAGAATCAGGTCCTATATGAGCCACAGAATTAGGCCCTATATGAGCCCCAGAATCAGGTCCTATATGAGCCACAAAATCAAACCCTATATAGGCCACAGAATCAGACCCTATGTGAGCCACAGAATCAGGCCCTATGTGAGCCACAGAATCAGGTCCTATGTGAACCACAGAATCAGACCCCATATGAACCACAAAGGCATGTATGCGTTGTATAAATATACCTTTTCTTTAAAGGTGGGTTTGATTAGAGTAAAAGCTCCTTTTGTTACCAATTGTCATCTCCTGATCGACACTGTTTCCTATGTTTTTGGGCATAGCTAGAATAACCTATAGTCCAACGTATAATGAGAATGCTCACAGCAACACAGTGTATTTCAAAAGGTGAGTTTGATGATCTTGTGGGAGACTGTGACCTGCCCACTACAGTTATTAGTTTAGTGAGAACAAGACTTCATGTGACTGGGCTGTGTCATGATGTGATGAGTGGAATGGAAATAAGCAGAAGGAAACAATAGGAGGGATATGTGCTTTCTTCATTGATATCTGGATTAAAGATCGTCAGTGTCTAGATAGATACTCTATAGGTCGACAACAGATGGTCAACAGGCAATAGATTGACAGGGACAAAAGGTCGACAGGCGTTTTTTTCAAAATTTTTGAGGTTAGGGTTAAGGTGAGGGTTAGGCACTTGCCAGAGGGTTAGGTTTAGGCTGCGGAAGGGGACGGTTAGGATTAGGCACTAGGGGGGGTTAGGCTAGGGCTACTGTTAGGCACTTGGGGGAGGGTTAGTGTTAGGCACCAGGGGGAAGGTTAGCTTTAGGCAACATGGGGAGGGTTAGGGTGAAGATTAGGTTTAACATTTTTAAAAAAGTCAACCATTTTTTTGTTGACCATTTGTACAGGTTGAGTCTCCAATATCCAAATATTCCGAAATACGGAATATTTCGAAATATGGAATTTTTTGAGGACTGAGATAGTGACAGCTTTGCTTTCTGATGGTTCAATGTACACAAACTTTGTTTAAGGCACACAATTATTACAAATATTGTATAATATTACCTTCAGGCTGTATGTATAAGGTTAAATAGCAAAATGCAGTGGGGGGGAGAAGTAGAATGAAAAAGATATGTAAAATGATTAGAACTATAAATGAGGTTACTGAATCAAAAATAAAATAAATATAAAATCAAAATAAAAATAGGACAAAATTAATATAAATAAATAAAATAACAAATAAATAAATCCCAGTGAATCTACCAATCAATTGAAGCAATAAAAACAATTAAAAACAATGGTTTTGCACTTATAGTGCTGATGTATGTTTATAGCCTTTTGGCATATGGAGAGTGGGCTCCGGGAGGTAGATAAGCAGTCCTCCAAGTAACAGCCATTATATGTGAGTTCTGTCCCTATTTTACCCTGCTCCAGGTCTTCTTCTTTTCGTTGCCGCAGCCTCCGGACAATCCGCTGAACAAGTGGCGCTGTGCCTAGGTGATGACGTCAGACGCCGTGTGGCCGCTGTCACGGGGGTCTCTCAGGCTTGTTCTAGCTCCGGCTAGTGTCTCCGTTTGTAGCTCCACTCTGAGTCCAACGCGTTTCGCACCACTCAGGGTGCTTTGTCAAGGATAATGCTTGGATGTGCTTTTGCTCTTTAAATAGGGTAAAAACTTTATTAAGGAAATGCAATTCCGGAATTGGTCATTCTAGGGCGGTAAGCACATGGATAAAAAGTCTTGTTAAACAAGGATATTGCTTCAATTTGTAGTTAGTTCCAAAGTGATCATGGAGACACTAGCCGGAGCTAGAACAAGCCTGAGAGACCCCCGTGACAGCGGCCACACGGCGTCTGACGTCATTACCTAGGCGCGGCGCCACGTGTTCAGCGGATTGTCCGGATGCTGCTCCTAAAACATGGGGGACAATATGGTAAAAGTCAATTTAAGTCTTCCATGCGTATTCCAGGTAAAAAATAATAATTATTACATATATTGCTAACTTCATATCTTTTATCCAACTTACGGCTTCATCCAATTGTGGAGTAATTGAATTTAACTAGGGGACACTGAACATATCTTTTATATAATTTATTATATAACGCCTACATATGACACAGTTCTTTACAGAAAATATTCAATTATTCTCATCAGTTCATGTCTCATTGGCTTCAAGCCTGACATATATTTATTACTGGGAAGAAATAACTAGTCTAGTTTGTTCATTACTTGGATCCTCACCCACTCTGACTCATTAACATGTATATTAGCCAAGACTATCCCTAAAACAAAACCCAGACCAATGGATGGTTAATCATGTATTAACAGCAGCCCATTGTCTGACTACCTTTCACCCGTAGGATCCAGGCGCCTTAACTGGTCCATTTACTTACCCAAAAAGTCTTTGTTGGCCAGATGGAACTGCTTAGTGTTAGAACAAGTAACATTATGCATATTATAACCCATTGTAGGCACCATAGAATACATTGAGGGTATGTGATTATTATATACGGACTCTTCCCTCTCCTTCAAACCACATATTCAGAACCTCTCACAGTCCTGTTGTTTCCATCTCAAGAATATTTCCAAGATCAGACCCTTTCTCACCCAGGATGCCACCAAAACCCTCATACATTCACTGGTCATCTCCAGATTGGACTACTGTAACCTCCTCCTATCTGGCTTCCCCAAATCCATTCTCTCTCATCTCCAGTCTGTGCTCAATGCTGCTGCTGGGTTCATCTTCCTCTCTAAATGCTCTACATCTGCCTAACCTCTCTTACAAGCCCTCCACTGGCTCCCCTTCCCTTTCAGAACCCAATTCAAGGTTCTCACACTCACTTACAAAGCCTTCACCCATTCCTCTCCCATTTACATCTCTGATCTCATCTCCCTTCACTCTTCTGTCCGCCCTCTTCATTCACTTAATACACGCCGCCTTTCATGCCAATTGATTACTTCCTCCCACTCCCGCCTCCAAGATTTTTCCCGTGCTACTCCCCACCTTTGGAACTCCCTCCCTCTCCCCATCAGACTCTGCAACCCTCTACAGTCATTCAAACAAGCTCTTAAGACCCACTACTTCATTAAAGCCTTCCAGCTCTCATCCTAACTTGCTGCTACATCTTCCTTCCTCCCCGCCTACCCCATCTGTGTCACTCCTGTTTGTCTGCCCCTCCCTTAAAGAATGTATGCTCTTTCAAGCAGGGCCCTCTATCCTCTTCTGCTTCTCCCTACTGTAATATTATTTATCTCTTACTCCCCACTAGGGCAACTAACACTTGGCTGCTTATGTGGGTGTAAAGGTCGCTAATATAATAATGTTTTATCCATGTCCATGTCCTGCTTTGTATTGTAATGTATTGTAAGTCGCTGGTTACTTATTTGTTTATGTACTTTGTAAGCACTGCGGAACACTTGTGGAACCATATAAATAAATGATGATGATAATAATAATAAAAATAATAATAATAATATATCATTGTTTGTCTGAATATAGCTGCAATAATTACTGAATATTTTCAGGGAAAAGTGTCACCTGCCATGGGGTATTCCTATACCCAATTTCTATACCCCTACCCTTCATTAAGGTGTCGTCATGACTATGACAATAATCATATGTTTATTTTTTTATAGTTGTGAATAAAAAGTGATAAACAAACAGACAGGAAAAAAAGAGAGCGTAAAACAATACATTAACTAAGGGTAAACCAGCACAGGTGGCCTTTGGTCCTATGGTCCAACAAGGGGACTGCCTATTACCTTTCTACAGAAGCAATAGGTCTCATTATAAGGTAATAACAGTAGCATAAGGTGTTTAAGACCTACCTTCAAAACACTATGATCGCACACATCAGATGATTTGGATGAACCATTAACTAGCTCACTATGGCTATAGTAGATGGAAATCAAAACTTTTGCAAGATATAGCATAGAGATGTCCTCAGCCATCAAAGGTACAACTAGTTCCCCTTCTTCCCTTATCCCTTTTGACTGACTTCAGGACAAATTTGGCCTTCCCCCTTCCAACTATTACAGGTCCTTCAAATCCAACATTGGATGAAAGAGATGAGCAGGACCACTCACACCAGTCATGTTCCAACTGCCCGGAACCTTACCAGATTTTTTTTAGAGCCCCCTCCCGAGGAAATATCGCATTCTGTTATTGTCTCTTATCCCCTTTAGCCTTACCAGATAAATCGCCCATCCAGTTACAATGAGAGCGAGACCTTCCATACACCTTAATTCTCATAAAATGTACTAACCAAATGGAACTGCATATCAAGCTACTGAACGGACTTTATTTAACGCCCACCAAACTACATAAGGAGTGGCCTACATGCTCAAAACACTGTTGGCATCATTGTGGTTCCGGATTGTACTATTTGTTTTGGGAATTTCCTGTTGTATGAACCTTTTGGAATGACGTTTACTCTCTTATCTCAAATGTGTTAAAGCTCCTGCTCCAATGGTCACCAAACTGAACTATGTCCTTGGACATTTATTAATAGCAGCTACTACTGGTAATGCACAAGAGGAAGACCCCTTCTTACACCCTCCGAAGTCCCAATATCATTTTGACATGGTAACTATGGGAATACCATACTCTACACAGGCTTCCTTCCCTATTATGAAGTGGTACTCCAGGCACCTCTATTTTACAGAGGGAGATGGAGCTCCTCTCTCTCGACCTTCTTTTAGCCAAGACCCTGACCTTTTTTCAATAAACTTCCACTTGGAGGTGATACCCTTTAATCTCCAAATTGTCCATGTTTCCGTTGTTTATGTATTCTTTCTGGCTGCCTATGTGGAGATTACATTTACCATGATTGAGTGCGCGTCCATGACCCGAGCTGGTTGCTCGTGCAAAGAGACCTTCAACCTTTACTTTTGCTAAGTTAGGAATGGTGTCTCTCCCCTTGACCCTTCTCTCCCCTCATTCCTCTTTTTTCTATTCTGTACCTCATCTTTCAGAAAATGCTAAAAAAAAATTAATATTGGTGGGGGAAGCCACAACTCGCAAGGAGACATGTTTATGTATGTTATACCAACGGCAAGAAACCACTACTTAGCTTGCTTGATCCATTTATATGTCCACACTATACTTAAGAAACACTTATGCAGATTTGTTGACAACTGGATGCAGAGGTGTTGACAAAAAGGGCGTACATTTCAATGGATCAAAGGACAAATGCTGTATTTCTGTACATATGCACTACAGTACTTTATCCTAAGATGCATCCACCTCCACGGCGTCAGCACAGGCTTCCAGTTTCCAACAAGTCATCATCATTGTGTATTTGCATCTGCCTTGTAGCAGGAGGCAAATTTATACCACAAAGTGTATATATACGTGTTTTTGCAGGTCTGTATGAGCCATACTTGAGTAAACACTCCTTTACTGTACTCGGCTTATGTTAGAACGCCCCCCACACCCTTCTTATTCCTCTTCTCTGGATGCAGTAGGACAGAACCATCGTAGGCGCATTTGAGTGTACCTATTATTTCAGCAGGCACATAAAAGCTTAGCACCAAGCATCCAACTCTGCATCTGAGCAACATGCACAAGTCGCAACTAATTAGAAGCTAAGGCTAGGTACTCATTAGAACGATGTGTATCGTAGCTGCCCTGCCACCCAATCTAACGATATAGCGATTGGCTATACACACTGCACGATGTGGTGAATGACTGCTCGATATATCGTTCCCCTGCTCCACTCACCTGCATGGAGTGGTCTCCCAAGTCGTTCCATCTCATGTGCAGCACGTCAGATGGAACAACCCCGATGTTGCAACATGGGAGCACGTGATTTAGCATACATGCACTGTGCGATCCGCACAATATGTCGTTCCAATTCGACATATCATGCCGATATCGCTCTAGTGTGTACTACCTAGTAGTACCAGCCCTAAGTTTCAGATAGAATCTTATTGGTTGCTATCTGTAATAGTAAGATTTGGGTGTGCTGGTCCACGAGACAGTATTAAATATGACTTTTGTGCAAGTGTCGCAGAGAGAAATGTAACAGCAAGTGAGGAAAAATGGACGAACCTCAAGGCGCACCTTGTATAAATAACTTGTTTAGTTTGGATTAAAGCACTAATTTTCAGTGGGTGTTATTCTTCCAGCTAAACTCATGATGTTTGCCTATAACAGAGTCAGCCTTCATCAGCAGGAACGTAGTGTATGCATAGATTTGGAAGCCACTGTCTTTAAATATATAGTCATTTCAGCAGTGTTTGTTTCTGTTTTAGGTCTGATAAGTGTGCCCAAAAACATTCCCAAGGACACCACGCTGCTGGACCTACAGAACAACAAAATAATGGAAATAAAAAAAGACGATTTTAAGGGACTTACCAGCCTATATGTGAGAATCGCTTGCATTTATTGTTATATTGTGTAATAGAAGCTGAGGGGTCCAACATATTGCTGAATGCCAAATATACAGAAAAGCTCACGCAGGGCCGTAACTAGGGTAGTGCGACCAGCACCTTGGCACAGGGCACCGCACGGCAGGGGATGCTGTTGGAGCCTGTCAGTTTTCCTGTTTATTATCATTCTCACTTGTAGCTTCCTCTTCTTTTATCCCCAGCATCTCCTGGCCTCCCCTATCTCTTCCCTGGCCCTTCCCCATGAGGCCATGGCCCTTTTCCAGGTGCACTATCTTATGTCCCTATTTAATAAATGGGGGCGCGCCAATGCTCTCTCTGGCACAGGGCACCAAAAAGTCTAGTTACGGCTCTGAGCTCATGTAATAATGTTATTTATGAGTTACACTGATGGGGCTTGCTATTAGTAGCAGGAGCCTGTCCCTGTAACATGCTTGCCGACAATCAGCTCCAGCCTTCCGGGAGGAAGCTGATTATCGGCTAATAGCGGGGGGCGGCCATTTTGTGTCGCACTGGGGGCGGAGCATCATGATTGCGTCATCGTGACTCCGCCCCCTCTTCACAATGCCGTGATTTTCGGCATTGTGAAGCAGTGGGCGGGCCACGATGACGCAATTCTGCGCGAATCGCAACACCGTGCCCCCCGCTGCGGATATTTCTGTTTTTTTCAGGGGGGAGGTGGGGAGGGTCGGAGACTTCCGGGAGGCTTGCCTGCCTTTCCGGGGGCCGGGAGCGGCACCCGAAAATCGGGAGGCTCCCGGCCAAATCGGGAGGGTAGGCAAGCCTGCCCTGTAATGTGTAAAAAGTAAACTGATCCATCTCCTGGAAAATTTTGCAATGTGTAGCCCACTGGGCCAATTTCCAGTAATTTCACAATTTAGCAGCCACCATGGGGCCATTTTTGTGAACGAGGGACCACTGGAGCTACCTTCATACATTTAGGTGATACTTTTGGGAGGATTTCCCAAAACATCCCTTTGGTAATTATGCCCCTTATTGTGGTGTCACAAATACGATTTTAACGCTGTTGTTTCCCCAGCTTTAGTAGCGCTAATGCCTTTTCTAGAGTTTTTATTGCAGATGCAGCATTATTAAGCATTATAGCTTATAATTAGCACTTAAAACAGGGCAGAGTTTTCATTGAGTACTTGGAAAATTGCCCAATATGCTGCTGTCACCTACTGTGTAAGTGATTATAGCGCACAGGAGGCACACAATTTGGAGCGATTAAACGCTGCGCTTTAAACGTGGATTGAAATGCACCCATTCTTAGAGATGATAACTTACCAGATTTAAATTATTCTTTTATATTTTAATATATAATAAAATACAGATTTAACTTTTTAAATTTTCCCCTACCCCCTACCATCCTCTCATAAGAATGTTGCTGAGCGCAATGACCCCTCACTGGTCTAGAAGGAAGGGATAGGTGCAGGATGGAAGGACAGGGCCGTAACTAGGGTGGTGCGACCAGTGCCGTGGCACAGGGCACTGCAGGGCAAGGGGCGCTTTTTGTGCCTGTCAATTTTCCTGTTTATTATCATTCTCAATTGTAGCTTCCTCTGCTTTTATTCCCAGCATCTCCTGGCCTCCCCTATCTCTTCCCTGGCCCTTCCGCATGAGGCCATGGCCCTTTTTCAGATGTACTATCTTATGTCCCTATTTAAAAAAAAGGGGCGGGGGCGCCAATGCTCTCTCTGGCACAGGGCACCAAAAAGTCTAGTTACGGCTCTGTAGGAGGAGTCCTATCTAGCCTAGAAATTAGCAATTTGGACACACTGATTTCAAGGCACTGTTGGGCACAAATAGTGGGGGATAGAATATTTTTGTAAGACGTCATTTTGTACTTTACCTTACTGTTTTAGTCTGCATTTGTTAATACTCTTAAATTATGATACATCTTTTATATATATGCCTCCCTATATTGTTGCATTAACTTATTATGAAAGGTGCACTGCTTATCTTAGTGTAGTATTATTGCGGGGACATCGGCCAAACTCCCTATGAAGAGTTTTCCAACTCCAAGACAATAGCATAGTGTTGAAACATTAGTGAAGGTTTATGTCACAATGACATACAGAACGATAAGCAAATAAAAGGGCTTTCAATATAATTACATTTCTTCATCTGTTTTCAATTAATTCAGGCTCTGGTTTTAGTAAACAACAAAATCTCCAAAGTTAACGAGAAGGCCTTTGAACCACTGAACAAGCTGCAGAAGTTGTACATCTCGAAAAACAACCTCGAAGAGATCCCCAAGAGTCTGCCCAAGTCCTTGGTGGAACTGCGCATTCATGAAAACAATATCAAGAAGATCCCTAAGGATGTCTTCAATGGGCTCAAAAGCATGAACTGTATTGGTAAGTCTGCACTGTATGGTGTGACTGTATTATTATTATTATCATTATTACTATGAATATTATTAAGCTTTATTTATAAGGCGCTACAAAGTGTACACAGCAGGGTGACACAATGGCAGACCATAGCATACAAAGTATAAGTACAACATGAACATCACACCACAGACTGGGTAAGACAAATAACAGGGGTAAGGGTAGGGCAATTTGCTGAACCTAGCAGAAGCATAGAGAGGCATGTACCCAATAGATGTACTCAATGTATGGGTAAGCAAACAGAGTCAGTGTCACTACAGTGGAGAAGAAGACAAGAGACCAAAGCAGACTTGCCTACTCTGACGGAACGTTCGGGAGACTCCAGTATCTCAGGTGGCTCTCCTGGATGCCTGCAAAAGTTTCTCCCACTGCCGCCATGTTCCCAAGTGAAGTGGTTGGTATGGACGTCTGGATGACATGATTTGTGCTGAATAGCATCATCGTGGCCCACCCACCACTTTATAATGATGGTAAACACGGCATTGCATTTTGGGGATGGGGCCACAACGATGTAAGCACAGTGTCACATCCCCCACTCTGCCCACTTGACTGTACCATGCATGCCCCCCCCCCACACACACACACACAAACCCACACATTGCCAATCTGGCTGCCCCCTCACAGAGGAATAGCTGAAAAGTCGGCAACTATGGGGCAGAACAAAAGGGTGGTGGGCACTGCTTATGAAAGCCTACATACTAAGGGAGAGGGGTAAATAGTGTGTGCAGGGGAAGGGCAAACTGGGAATGGTATATGGAGGTGGAGTAGAGGAGAATAGTGATGAGTTATCAGTAGGGTTGGTACACTTTAATAGAAAGATAAATTTGAAGGGTGCATTTAAAGCTGAGGAGACTGGTTGATAGTCTGTCTGGGTGAGGGAGTGAGTTCCATAGGATGGAGGCAACTTGAGCTTAGAGGTGAGCATGAGAGGAACTGCAATCTGGGTGGAGAAGAGATGTTGGTTACAGGTGGAGCAGAGAGGGCAGGAGGGAATGTGGAGATGATGATGCTAGAGAAGTAGGGAGAGGGAAAGTGGTGTAAGGCTTTGTACGTGAGCTACAGTATAGTTTTCAGCAACATGTATCAGTTCACTTAAAAAAGGAAGAAGTCTGGACTTTCACATCCCATATCACTGCCAATTTATTAGACAGAAATGCTCCGGTTGTCTAACCTATTATTTTTTTTTACTTTTGCAACAGTGTTTCAGCTTTAAGACAGTTAAATCCACAAGCTGATCATTTTAATTCTTCATCTCAAACGCAAAGTAGTCAGATTTATCAACGCATACGTTTTTGACAAAGATTGGGTCATTTTAGGATCGGGGCAGTTTATTACAGTTCTAACACCATAAAGTTCACTAATATCTCCAACATTAATAACAGCTGACAAAGGATACTGCGATCCGCATACAGTATATCTCTATGGGGGTGGCGATATTACCTAATATATGAAGCTTCGAAAATTCTTAGCTATTGGGAGCTTGCAATCCTGTGCGTTAGCCAGAGAGAGGCCAGCCAGAAGTTTTCACTAAAAGTTTTTGAAAAAAAAATTAACTATCAATTTTGAATGAATTTTAATTTGTTAACTTCCCTCCAGAATTGGGAGGAAACCCTCTACAAAATGGAGGCATTGAAGCTGGAGCTTTTGACGGTTTGAAACTGAATTACTTGCGGATCTCAGAAGCTAAATTGAGCGGCATACCTAAAGGTAACCAATTATATCTTTTGTTTATAATGCCTTGTAATTTGTTAAGTGAATTTATACAGGGGGAACATGATCAACATCTTGTTACTACAGCTTGTTGGCTGCTAAAAGCCAGTAGCCATTATAGTCCTGATTTAGAGATGGGCACTATTGCAGCGGCGGCTTTTTGCAGATCCACAGTGGCGATAATATGCAAATGCTGTCTTCAGCCTTTCCCTTGTATACTAGCGTGAAGACGCGCCGACAGCCAGGCCAGGCCAGGCCCAGATGAAGGGGCGTGGCCTAATCGTGGTCACACCTCTTAGAGAAGAAAATAAAAATTTGGGAGGGGGGTGCTTTGAGCCCCTCAGCCTGGTGCATGGCCAGTGGGGGGAGCGATCAGTGTGATCGCTCCCCCCCACAGGCATAGGAGACTGCCGCGGCTGCTGCTTAGCAGTCTCCCACTGCAGCCCTGCACACAGCATCGTGTGCTGGGCTGCTGTGATGTAAGAGGGGGGGGAAGTGGCGCCAGACCCGGGCCCCCACCAGTACCCTTCAGCAAGCCTGGGCCCGGGCCCCCCCTCTCGGCGCCCCTGCTAACGTGCTTCAGGATGTGCAAGCCCTAAAATGCCCATTTTCAATGCCCATGGGCGCTGCAACACCGCTGGTGACTCTGAACAACCCACCATCGGTGGATCATTGCCTTCAACATCGACACTTATACCATCCGTATGGCAGATGCAATTTCCCCGCCTGAACATGGCCTCTGTTGCTGCGGCTCTGCGTCTGAGTGGCTTAGCGCTATTTGATAAATTTGCCCCTAACAGAGCCTATTGAAAGTGATGTCTGTACTGATCTGTATAGAACTGTACGGTGAGCCGGAAAGTTTTGTCTTCTGGAAGTAACTGAGAACCAGTTTCTTTCAGAAGAGAAAACTCTCCAGCTCACCGTATAGATCTATACTCTTCCGTGAATGAACATATCTGCCATTATTTACATAGTGGAGTTTTTTCTCACCCAAGTTAATGCATTTCTGTTGTCAGGTCTCCCAAGCAGTCTAAACGAGCTCCACCTTGATCACAACAAGATCCAGGCAATTGAAATGGGAGACTTTAGCCAGTATCCCAATTTATACAGGTAAGTCACGGGCATCACGAAATAGACACAATCAACAAAGGGCAAAGAACATTCCCAGAAGAATAACATACTGTACCCCTCCCACAGCATTTCCGTTCTCACAGACAGTCCCATTTCCCCAACAATTCACTTTGCCTGTCAGTCAGGGGTGTGGTCACAAAAATTAGCAGTAATGGTTCACCCAGACCAGGGAGTGGCCATTGTAGATTGGTGACAATAGACTACAAATGGTTCAATTTTCATGTCAGGTCTGTCAGTGGTATGGGATAAGAGGCTAGGAAATCAGGGTGCTGGCCATACATGGCTGATGCATCATAAATAAATTACTATGCCTCAGAATTTTCTTCTCTTATACTCAGGCTCCTTGCATGGTCATTATGCCTTCTTTAGTTTGCTCACATAGGGGCCTATTCATAATGTTAATTATCTGGGTCCGAACGGACCCCGATAATTAATATTCTAACTCGCCGCGGCTGCCGGAGCAATTCATCATTGCTCCGTCGCGGTAACAGCTGATGCTAAATCAGCTGTCCCTGTCAGCGGCTTCACTGCTCCTTTTCGGAGCAGTGAATCTTTTCACTGCTTCTTTCGGAGCAGTGACGGGACTGCGCATGCATGAACTACAGGTCACGCATGTGCACAAGAGCCCCGACGTCCGGCGGAAGGAGCCGGACAGGGGCGGAGGGATCCAAAAGGATCCCTCATTGCAACCCAGACCACCTGGTTGCAATACCGGAGCAGGAGCATTCGCCATTTGAAGATGGAGAATGTTCCAGCAGTAAAGCTCCGAAAATATTATATTTTCAAAGCTTGATGAATTCTGTTCTCATACTAGTGAATGGGGACAGCAGGGCCATTCCGGGAGAGGAAGGTAAGCAGGAGATATCTGTGATACTAGTGTATGGGGACAGCGGGCCATTCCGGGAGAGGAAGGTAAGCAGGAGATATCTGTGATACTAGTGTATGGGGACAGCAGGCCATTCTGCCAGAGGAAGGTAAGCAGGAGATATCTGTGATACTAGTGAATGGAGACAGCAGGGCCATTCCGGGAGAGGAAGGTAAGCAGGAGATATCTGTGATACTAGTGTATGGGGACAGCAGGCCATTCCGGGAGAGAAAGGTAAGCAGGAGATATCTGTGATACTAGTGTATGGGGACAGCGGGACATTCCGGGAGAGGAAGGTAAGCAGGAGATATCTGTGATACTAGTGTATGGGGACAGCGGGCCATTCCGGGAGAGGAAGGTAAGCAGGAGATATCTGTGATACTAGTGTATGGGGACAGCGGACCATTCCGTAAAAGGAAGGTAAGCAGGAGATATCTGTGATACTAGTGTATGGGGACAGCGGGCCATTCCGCCAGAGGAAGGTGAGCAGGAGATATCTGTGATACTAGTGTATGGGGACAGCGGGCCATTCCAGGAGAGAAAGGTAAGCAGGAGATATCTGTGATACTAGTGTATGGGGATAGTGGGCCAATCCGCTAGAGAAAGGTAAGCAGGAGATATCTGTGATACTAGTGTATGGGGACAGCAGGCCATTCCGGGAGAGGAAAGTTAGCAGGAGATATCTGTGATACTAGTGTATGGGGACAGCAGGCCATTCTGCCAGAGGAAGGTAAGCAGGAGATATCTGTGACACTAGTATATGGGGACAGCGGGCCATTCCGGGAGAGGAAGGTAAGCAGGAGATATCTGTGATACTAGTGTATGGGGACAGCGGGCCATTCCGGGAGAGGAAGGTAAGCAGGAGATATCTGTGATACTAGTGTATGGGGACAGCGGGCCATTCCGGGAGAGGAAGGTAAGCAGGAGATATCTGTGATACTAGTGTATGGGGACAGCGGGCCATTCTGGGAGAGGAAGGTAAGCAGGAGATATCTGTGATACTAGTGTATGGGGACAGCAGGGCCATTCCGGGAGACGAAGGTAAGCAGGAGATATCTGTGATACTAGTGTATGGGGACAGTGGGCCATTCCGGGAGAGGAAGGTAAACAGGAGATATCTGTGATACTAGTGTATGGGGACAGCGGGCCATTCCGGGAGTGGAAGGTAAGCTGGAGATATCTGTGATACTAGTGTATGGGGACAGCGGGCCATTCTGCCAGAGGAAGGTGAGCAGGAGATATCTGTGATACTAGTGTATGGGGACAGCGGGCCATTCCGGGAGAGGAAAGTAAGCAGGAGATATCTGTAATACTAGTATATGGGGACAGCGGGCCATTCCATTAGAGGGAGGTAAGCAGAATATATCTGTGATACTAGTGTATGGGGACAGCGGGCCATTCCAGGAGAGGAAGGTAAGTAGGAGATATCTGTGATACTAGTGTATGGGGACAGCGGGCCATTCCGGGAGAGGAAGGTAAGCAAGAGATACCTGTGATACTAGTGTATGGGGACAGCGGGCCATTTCGCCAGAGGAAGGTGAGCAGGAGATATCTGTGATACTAGTGTATGGGGACAGAGGGCCATTTCGGGAGAGAAAGATAAGCAGGAGATATCTGTGATACTAATGTATGGGGATAGCGGGCCATTCCGGGAGAGGAAAGTAAGCAGGAGATATCTGTGATACTAGTGTATGGGGACAGCGGGCCATTCCTCCAGAGGAAGGTAAGTATGGTATCTGTGATATCTCCTGCTTTACCTTCTTGATGAATGGCCCGGACACTTACTTACACTTGCAGGTAAAAATGTGTGTTTTCACCTGCTTTTGTAAAAATTATAGATGATGAATAGGACCCTTCATGTTATGCAGTGGTAAAGCCCAAATGGTGTGCCTGTAAGACCTCCTAAAAGGGCCAAATAGATAACTTGCTCTAATGACCTTCATCAAGAGGAGGTGGTTGGTTTCAGGCCCAGATTTATACTCGTTATATTAAACGGTGCTCCAACCAATCAGCTTCTAACTGTCAAGTATTTGAAATTGACAGTTAGGAGCTAATTGGTTGGAGTCCCATTTAAGATCATGAGTAATAACAAGATTATCACTCGTTGATAAAACTAGAAACCTGGACCCTGGTGTTTGCAAAGCTTGTGTTTCCTGTGCGCAAGGCGATGGGCGATGGAAAAGATGGCGGATCTAACAGAGATATGTACTGGGTTAGATTAACACTAGAGACTACCAAAGGAAAAATGGAGGGTCTGTAATTATGGTCCTGTCCTATACGTTTAATGGGATGCATGCAGCAACCTGCCACAGAGCCTTCTCACGTGACACAGAAAGAAAGAAAATACATGAACACAAAATAGAGTATGTGATACATAATTTAACACAATTGTAATTAAAATACTGATTATATTAGATTTTTTTTTATAAAATAACTACTCATATTCTGTTACTGAATATACATATAATGCCTTGTTATTTATATAGTAAGGCAACTCCTTTGTGACATTAAACATACCTCCCAACTGTCCCAATTTCAGTGGGACGGAGCCAATTTGAGCAGACTAATGATTTAGGGGTCTATTTTCACTCTGTCTCCTAAGCAGTGTTAGGAGACAGAGTGAACAGTGATAAGTAAGTGATAAGGTGCCAGCCAATCAGCTCCCAACTTTCATCTCACAGGCTGTGTTTGAAAAATGACTGTTAGGTGCTGATTGGCTGGCACCTTAACACTTTCTTATCATTTTTCACTCTGTCTCCTAACACTGCTTAGTAAATAGACCCCTAAGACATTCATCCTGATTTGCAGTGGGTTGGGACTGGGAGGTATTCCCCAATAAATTAAAAAATTTTTGCAACAAAAAATGCTTTGCGGGCAAAGCCACACCCATCATGGCGCAGACATGCCTCCAGCGTGCCACGGCCACACACCCTGTCCCAATGCTGGACTCCCAATTGTTGAGAAGCACTGTGGACCTCATTCAGAGTCGGTCGAAGCGGCCGCACGGTCGTACGCCACCGATGTTCGCTATACCGCGCATGCGTAAAGTTCGCAATGCGCGTGCGCAAACTAGCCGCTACGATCATAAATTTCTCTCTCCTTGAACACAGCCAGGTCGGCAGTTTGAGTGACAGATGGAGGCGTTTGTGGCTGGTAACAGGGGAAGGTGCTTGAAAACGGGGGAGTGGAGATCCGAACGCAGGCGTGCCTAATTATGCGAACGGCGTTTTATGGGAGTGCATACGGATTATGGGAGTGCATAATTAACAAAGTTGCGTCATGGCACATGTGACCTGGGAGGTTTTTACACTGACATGATCGTAGAGCTTAAGAGAGGGTATGGTCAACCTTAAGCTCTACGACCAGTTCCGATGGTTCCCGATGGTCTCGATTAATCCTTATATGCCAGGAGATTACGTGCAATGCGTACGAGAAGGGGGCGTATTTTTTTGTCTTCCGACCGCTTCCTCCCCTTGGTCGGCCAACTACCGATCCGAACTTAGGGACGCAACTTGCGAGGGAATCATTTGCATATCCGGTCCCTTTTTCCGTGCGGCCGCTTCGACCGACTCTGAATGAGGTCCTGTATACTTTAAATATCCTCTATTTCACAGTAGGGCATGCATTATGCCATATGATAGTACTCTTAATCTCATGACTGTGTCTGTAATATTTCAGGCTAGGACTGGGGTACAATACTATCAGAAACGTAGAGAATGGCAGCCTCTCCTCCCTCCCTATTCTGCGAGAGCTCCATCTGGACAATAACAAGCTTTCCAAGGTCCCCCCAGGAATGCCCGACCTGAAATTCCTACAAGTGAGTATAGAATAATACATAGTACATTTCGCTTACATTTCCTGGTAAACAAAGATGGCAGCTTTCTGCTATTTCTTTCACCATGACATAAGGCTGCCATAATAGTTGTGCACAACTTAAACAACTAATTAGGTATGATTTTTTTGTGTGTGTGATATACAATAATAATAATACACAGGTTCTCAAACTCGGTCCTCAGTACCCCAAACAATACATGTGAAATAATTAGCTCCATTTGTGGATCTTTTAAAATGTGTCAGTAAGTAATGACTACACCTGTGCTCCTGCTGTGTGACCTAACGTGACCTGTGTGGAATCCTGAGGACCAAGTTTGAGAACCACTGCAATAATAGGTTATTTAATATTGAGGTGCCTCTAGCTTCTCATACTTGCCAAAATGTCTGAAAATATCAGCACCAGGGATATTAAGGATATCCTGCTAGATAATTATTGGGTCTATTTGGATGGAGATAAAGTTAATGAAGACAATGGGCCTGATTCAGACCCACTCGCGAGCGGCTGTCCGCTCGCAAGTGGGTCAATGTTCTGCACTGAGCATGCGCACGACGGAGGGAGCTCCGTCGTGCGCATGCGCCAGACGCGACGAGCGAAGGACTTTCCTTCGCTCGTTGTGTCTGATCAAAGGGGGCGTGCTGTCGATGTTGATTGACAGCACGCCCCCTTTGGTGGGCGTGCCGGGGGCGTGCCTCCCTGACGGGGGCGTTCCTAAGGGAACGCCTACCGTCAGAAGCTGGCCCACTGACATCACTAGTGATGTCAGTGGGAGTGATTTTGGCTCTGATAGAGCCAAAATCACTCCGGGCCTTGCGGTTGAAAACCTCAACCGCAGGCTCCGGCTCGCAGTTTCGATGGTCGCGATGGTCAAGACCATCGCGGCCATCAAACTGCACGCTCGTATAGGCTGTGGGTGGTGACCCACAGCTATACGAGCGTCCAGGAGGACGCTCCATAGTTATGGAGGACAGCCCTCATTCAGAGCGTACGGCTCTGAATTAGGGCCAATGTCCAAACCAATCAGCTCCTAAATGCCATGTCACAGGTATTGGTTGGGACTTTATCTTCGTTCAATTTATCTCCATCCAAGGCTTAGTAAATAGACCCCAGTGTTATCTGCAATTCCTACCT